>JAUCMX010000006.1:30943777-30946277 GCA_033459395.1 Hemibagrus guttatus | reverse complement strand
TGTTCTACTGTTCCACTGTTCTACTGTTCCACTGTTCCACTGTTCCACTGTTCTACTGCTCCACTGTTCTACTGTTCTACTGCTCTACTGTTCTACTGTTCTACTACTCCACTGTTCTACTGCTCTACTGTTCTACTGTTCCACTGTTCTACTGTTCTACTGTTCTACTGTTCTACTACTCCACTGTTCTACTGCTCTACTGTTCTACTGTTCTACTGCTCCACTGTTCTACTGTTCTACTGTTCTACTGTTCTACTACTCCACTGTTCTACTGCTCTACTGTTCTACTGTTCTACTGTTCTACTGTTCCACTGTTCTACTGTTCTACTGCTCTACTGTTCTACTGTTCTACTGTTCCACTGTTCCACTGTTCTACTGTTCTACTGCTCTATTGTTCTACTGTTCTACTGTTCCACTGTTCTACTGTTCCACTGTTCCACTGTTCTACTGTTCTACTGCTCTATTGTTCTACTGTTCTACTGTTCCACTGTTCCACTGTTCCACTGTTCTACTGCTCCACTGTTCTACTGTTCTACTGCTCTACTGTTCTACTGTTCTACTACTCCACTGTTCTACTGCTCTACTGTTCTACTGTTCCACTGTTCTACTGTTCTACTGTTCTACTACTCCACTGTTCTACTGCTCTACTGTTCTACTGTTCTACTGCTCCACTGTTCTACTGTTCTACTGTTCTACTGTTCTACTGTTCTACTACTCCACTGTTCTACTGCTGTAGTGCTCTACTGTTCTACTGTTCTACTGCTCTACTGTTCTACTGCTCTACTGTTCTACTACTCCACTGTTCTACTACTCCACTGTTCTACTGCTCTACTGTTCTACTGTTCTACTGTTCTACTATTCCACTGTTCTACTGTTCTACTGTTCCACTGTTCTACTGTTCTACTGTTCTACTGCTCTATTGTTCTACTACTCCACTGTTCTACTGCTCCACTGTTCTACTGTTCTACTGTTCTACTGCTCTACTGTTCTACTGTTCTACTGCTCCACTGTTCTACTGTTCTACTACTCCACTGTTCTACTGCTCTACTGTTCTACTGTTCTACTGCTCTACTGCTCTACTGTTCTACTGTTCTACTGTTCTACTACTCCACTGTTCTACTGCTCTACTGTTCTACTGTTCTACTGCTCTACTATTCCACTGTTCTACTGTTCTACTGTTCTACTGCTTACGGTTCTACTGTTCTACTGTTCCACTGTTCCACTGTTCTACTGTTCTACTGTTCTACTGCTCTACTGCTCTACTGTTCTACTGCTCTACTGTTCTACTACTCCACTGTTCTACTGCTCTACTGTTCTACTGCTCTACTGTTCTACTGTTCTACTGTTCCACTGTTCTACTGTTCTACTTTTCTACTACTCCACTGTTCTACTGCTCTACTGTTCTACTGTTCTACTGTTCTACTGCTCTACTATTCGACTGTTCTACTGTTCTACTGCTCTACTGTTCTACTGTTCTACTACTCCACTGCTCTACTGTTCTACTGTTCTACTGTTCTACTGCTCTACTGTTCTACTGCTCTACTGCTCTACTGTTCTACTGTTCTACTGTTCCACTGTTCTACTGTTCTACTGTTCTACTGCTCTACTGTTCTACTGCTCTACTGCTCTACTGTTCTACTGCTCTATTGTTCTACTGTTCTACTGCTCTACTGTTCTACTGCTCTATTGTTCTACTCTTCTACTGCTCTACAGCTCTACTGTTCTACTGTTCTACTGCTCTATTGTTCTACTGTTCTACTGCTCTACTGTTCTACTGTTCTACTGCTCCACTGTTCTACTGTTCTACTGTTCTACTACTCCACTGTTCTAGTGCTCTACTGTTCTACTGCTCTACTGCTCTACTGTTCTACTGTTCTACTGCTCTACTGTTCTACTACTCCACTGTTCTACTGCTCTACTGTTCTACTGTTCTACTGTTCTACTATTCCACTGTTCTACTGTTCTACTGTTCCACTGTTCTACTGTTCTACTGTTCTACTGCTCTATTGTTCTACTACTCCACTGTTCTACTGCTCCACTGTTCTACTGTTCTACTGTTCTACTGCTCCACTGTTCTACTGCTCCACTGTTCTACTGTTCTACTGTTCTACTGCTCTACTGTTCTACTGCTCTACTGTTCTACTGTTCTACTGCTCCACTGTTCTACTGTTCTACTACTCCACTGTTCTACTGCTCTACTGTTCTACTGTTTTACTGCTCTACTGTTCTACTGTTCTACTACTCCACTGTTCTACTGCTCTACTGTTCTACTGTTCTACTGCTCTACTATTCCACTGTTCTACTGTTCTACTGTTCTACTGCTTACTGTTCTACTGTTCTACTGTTCCACTGTTCTACTGTTCTACTGTTCTACTGCTCTACTGCTCTACTGTTCTACTGCTCTACTGTTCTACTACTCCACTGTTCTACTGCTCTACTGTTCTACTGTTCTACTGCTCTACTGTTCTACTGTTCTACTGTTCTACTGTTCTACTGCTCT
>JAUCMX010000006.1:30906277-30941277 GCA_033459395.1 Hemibagrus guttatus | reverse complement strand
TCTGTCTCTCTCTCTCTCTCTATATATATATATATATATATGCTTGGGTCTCTACTGATAAATACTCCAGTCCAGCTGTGGGTGAAAACATGTGGAATTGGGAAAGATCAGAGTTTTGTCAGTTTTTAACCCGAAAATGATTCTACTTGAAATGAACTACTCTTCTTGACTTGTGTGCATTTCTGCAAAACATCTCTAAATTTCTGTATCAAAGTCTCATTCTATTGTATTCGTCTCTGCTCTAGAAGGCATGATCGGTGAGATGTGTGTGTGTGTGTGTGTGTGTGTGTGCCTGAGTAAATTACAGGAAGCCAAATCCTCAAGCCTCTTACACCAGTTCTAGCAGCTCATTGAACATTGAAACTGCCCGCAAAAGTGCTTAATCCTCCAGGAACACATCAGGCCAAAGTAAACGTTATGAAAGTGTTCAGGCGAGATCAGAAACGTGTTGAGAAATTACACACTGTCTCATTTTTACCAGAGAGATCACACGATATCTTCAGCTGACTGTCTGTTTTCATTTAGCTACAGGCTAATCATTTATTAAGATACAGATGTTTACGTTTAATAATTTTAACAGGATTTGTGACACGCTGTGCCATGTTTGTGTAAGACGAGTAATGCCACACTGGAAGGTCGTGTTGACGTTCAATAAAGCTTTGGCAGCAGATTCGGAATTTCAGAACATATCACTTTTATCATGCGTCCGTGAAAAAAAGGCTAAATCTAGCAGCATTAAACATTAAAAAAGGGACCTCTTTTTTCTTTTAAGCGTATAAACATAAATATGTGTCCCACAGACTGCACTTTCAATAAGATCTTTCACTGAACCTGATGATGTCAAGAGCATTTTATTCTTTATTGCTATCTGGATTAATAGATTTAATAAATACTTCAATACCAAATAAACATCCGTAATTCCTGTAGGATAAAATGTATTTTCCATAAAAAAGGCATTTTTTTGCTGTGAGTGTCTGAGATTAGGATTCGAGCGATTCTTTAGAATTATTTTTTGCTATTTTAAGGCGAGAGGCTTAAAGCTGCGCTCTCGACTTTCTGCAGCAGTGTGACTGAAAAAAGCCGCTCTCTTACCCAGTATGGCCAGCACTGTGTTGTCCTTCAGCACCTCCATGGAACCCGAGCACACGAAGTAGATGGCCTGCAGCGCGTCGCCCTGGCGGATGAGGAACTCTCCGGGAGCGCAGAACGACGTCTTGATGATAAGCGAGAGTGAGCGTAGACACCCGCGGCTGGCCGACTCAAAAAGTGGCAGCTGTAGCAGCTCTTTGTTCAGGTGCATGGCGATGTCTGCTCTCAGCTCATCGGGGAAGTCCTTCAGCAGCTGCGGGGAGAAAACATCGACATTAAGACTTGAAAGTTAAGAGAGAAATCTGCATTGAAAGAGAAGGAAGATGAAGAATATCCAGAAATAACATTCAGGATTATAATGTGCAGAATATGAGTCCACTTTTTATCAGAACAAACAGATAATCACAGATAATTCATTAGAAGTTAACGATTTTCCATACACCATTTTTAAAAAAAAAAATCTTGCAAGATGTTTATTTTAAAATAAATAAACACGAGAAAAGAGAGTCTCTACTGTCACTCGAGTAGCTGCTTGGCATTCTGCAACATCTCCACTTCCTCCACTCTCAGTAATATGGTGAGGAAAATGGAGAGTGAGTAAAGAAACACTTGGTTTTATTAGGTGTTCATAGCTAAATCTGCTAAAAGATATCACTTATTTTGGAGATTTTTGAATATTTTTCAGCTAATAAACTCCATTGCATCTGTGCTAGCAATGTTAAGTAAACCTGACTCTGTATACTCTGTATACTGTGGTCTTTATTTCATTTTTCTGTATAGCATCATCTGTAAATTAAAATGTATAGTGTCATTATTTTATGTCTGTACTTTTGAGGGTCACCAACAGCCGGGGACACATTCCGTGTGTGTGTGTGTGTGTGTGTGTGTGTGTGTGTGTGTGTGTGTGTGTGTGTGTGTGTGTGTGTGTGTGTGTGTGAAAACAATACTTGGCCAATAAACCTGATTCTGATGAACTGCAGCTACATAAGTGAAGTCGTTTGTCTATTAACAGGAGAATGATTGATGTGAGAGGTGAGGAGAGAGTGGCCTGATTTTAGAGAAGACTAGGCACCTTATGAAAGAGAGAAAAGAGGAAGAGCTGGGAAAGATGATTATGTGGGAACACAAGGGAGATTGAGACAGAGAACAGGTGATAGAAGGGAAAAGGTGAGAGAAATGGTGACAGACAGTGACTTTCTGTAGAAAAATACTGAAATAAAGTACTTGGAAAATGCAGGGCATTAAAAGAGCTGAAATATGAAATGTGTTGCACAAATTAAACTGAAGGGAACTCTCATAGCCGCTGTATTAGAGAAACTAAAGGCTTGGAGTGGACAAATTGGTCAGAATAACTCTCACACATTGAGAAAAGAAAATCTAATGCTGGTCTACTCTCTACATTATAATAATGCTTTTCTTTTTTTTAAATGGAATAAACTCAAATTTTATCTCACGTGTTATTTGCAATGGTGAGATAGAGGAGTTATTAGAGGGAATACAGAGGTCAAAGTGAATCCAAAACCCAACTGTATCCTGTTTTTCTTGTAAATAGGAAGCGGAGAAGCCCACCTCACTGACGTCGATGCCGTTGTTTACGGACCATGTAGTCTGAAAGCACTCCAGCATGCGCTGTTCCAAGGCCTTGGGCAGGCGGTGAACGCGTATGAAGTCCTTCAGGTCTTTGGTGCGTGTGTGGTAAAGAGAGCGGCGGGAGTACATGCGCTGGATGATGGCTGTCACGTTACCGAAGACTACGGCATGCATCAGCGCTGAGAGAAGAGAAACATATGACAGGGATAAGTAAGATTCTGACTGTGTGTCATAGGGACAGGGAAAATCATGTAGGCTTGTGTTAAAAGAAACAAATCAGTATCATCATCATCATCATCATCATCATCATCATCATCATCATCATCATCATCATCATCACAGGGGTCCAACAGGGACCAGATTGCTCACATAATCCTTGTGCCCTGTAGTGCAGTTTGACTGATGCTTTGCAGTGTAGGGATGTCATACTGATGATGTCATACCAACTTATGATGTCATACTGATGTCAGAGCTCTGAATATCTGGTAATGATCCAAAACTGACGTCCACTAAGACACATCACCATGCTATAAGAAAAATTGTGTTCTGTGTGTTATGTAATATTAGTCAATGCAACTTTCACTCATGGTGTAAATATGTACTATATGGCCAAAAGTATGTGGACACCTGTATTCGGTTCTTCCCCAAACTGCTTGAAGCACACAATTGTATAGAATGTCTTTGTATATTGTAACATTATAATTTTCCTTTACTGTAACTAACAGGCTGAAACTTCCAGCATGACAATGCTCCTGTGCCAAAGTGAGCTCCGTGAACACATGGTGTGTTGAGGTCGGAGTGGAAAAATCCTGCACAGAGCCCTGACTCTGACCTCAATCCCACTGAACACCTCTGGGATGAACTGGAAAACTGACTGACCCTCAGACCTCCTCACACTTACAAACACAGTGTCTGATCTCACTAATAGCTGAATACAGCTCTAGCTGAATACAGAATTCAGCTGTAGCTGAATGATCACAAATCCCCACAGCCACGCTCCTACATCTAGTGGAAAGCCTTCTCAGATGAATGGAGCTTATTATAACTGCAAAGGGTAAAGGATTAAAAATCTGCAATGTGATGTTTAGCGAGCACATACAGGTCACTCGCTGTGGACAGGTGTCCACAATCGTGATAGTAAAATATGAAAACATGTGACAGAATCACAAGTGTGTAACATCTGATCCAATACCAGTTCATCATTTCAGACCATTATTATCTCTGTTAGCAATAGTTATGAACTGGTATATATTTCATTCTAACATTTTTTTAATGAAATGACAATGTTTTCAAGTTTCTAGTCATTCAATTCCAACAACAGATTGTAAAACTTTCCTTGAAACATTGCCACTTGGAATCTGCAAGAAATAAACATAAAAAGAAAACAGCTTGACCTGCTCAAGTGTGAGATAACTAATCTCGTCATGTTTATTTTTTTTAGCTCAGTAGTTCTCAAAGTAACATCCAGGCATGCATTTCTTTATTTCCACAATTTATTTCACATTTGTACTTAACTCTATAGGTCTAAACCATTTGAGAGCACTCCAAAGATACCAAGAAATCATTCAAAGTCTTCCTTCTGAACATGGATGTAATTTTGCTTGACTTTCTCAGAGTTGTGCTTATTATGAGTGGCTGTGCTGCAAAGCTGTTAAAGACTCTAGTGGGTCTGTTATTTAAATGAATGAACACACACGAGTAGGTGTATACATCTCAGACTAATGAGCCGCAGGTATTAGAGGTGTGTGTGTGTGTGTGTGTGTTTGACAGTTGTTGTGCTACTATTGACTATATTAAAATAATTACCAGTGTGTACTTGCTTGTTTTTGGGTTATAATGTGGATGTTTATGACACTGTGTGGTAGCCTGTTATAAGTAAAATGTGTGTGTGTGTGTGTGTGTGTGTGTATGTGTGTGTGTGTGTGTGTGTGTGAAATTCCTGTGTGTGGGTGTCAGAGCAGCTGTCAGCTGGATGGGAGTGTAATGGCCTCTAGTGATCACATGTGGTGGCAGATTCTGAAATTTCAGTTTGTGTGTCTCGCCCTCTCAGCTGCATCAACTCTCTCCACCACCCGCTTGCCTCTGAGGACATGGTCCTAAATTCAGACCCACGCTCTCAGACACACTTCCTCCTCTCTCAGTCAAACATCTCAAATAAAGCTCTATTCCTGCACCATGCGCACTGCACGCTTCATTCTATCCCACCACAGCATCTCTCCTTTCTCAATCCTTTATGCCCTTAGAGGAGTGTTTCACAATTTCCCTCACACTTGCTAATTTAACCTCTGGGGATAAGTAGCTGACCCATTGAGCCTGATGTATTAGAAGCTTGGAAATCCTTACAAAGGACACTGCAGGGACACTGGAAAAGGGCATATTCCTCCTAAAGTAGCCTACTCCACCTAGAGCATCCTTTTCTGTCTATAGTATACTACAGTACAGTATTCCTCCTATAGTATTCAATTCCTTCTATAGCCACATATTCTGCCTCTAGTGTCATATTCCTCATGATATACAACAGTATTCCAAACTATAGCAACACATTCTGTCTGGAGTAAACCAGAGTAATCCTCCTATAGTATTCGATTCCTTCTAAAGCATCATTAGTTACTTGCCTGTAGCATCTCCTACTACTCATCAAGTATACTTCAGTTTTCTATACTACTGCAAGATATTCTCTCTATAGTGTCTTATTAGTATTATCATTTTCCTCCATACTACAGCAAGATATTCTGTCTACAGTATTCTGTTCTGCATATAGCATACTATAGCAACATATCGTGTCTATAATACACTACAGTATTTCATCTATAGCAACATGCTGTATTCTTACTATAGTATACTAGAGTATTCCTCCTATAAAACCCTATTCCTCTTAAAGCAACCAGTTCCACCTTTAGTATGCTACTCCTCATTAAATATACTAGAGTATTCTTCCTTTCATGTCCTGTTCCTCCTAAAGCAACAATTTCTGCCTGTAGTATACAATTCCTCATGAATTGTACTACAGTATCACAATTTGGTCCTTCATCAAACTCGCTCAAATCCTTACGCTTGTCCATTTTTCCTGCTTCTAACACATCAACTTTGAGGACAAAATGTTCACTTGCTGCCTAATATATCCCACCCACTAACAGGTGCCATGATGAGGAGATCATCAGTCTTATTCACTTCACTGGTCACTGCTCACAGTGTTATGGCTGACCGGTGTATTCTGTCTATAGTACACTACAGTATTCTTCCTATAGCAACATTCCACCATATGCAATTCCTACTGCATTCTACTGTTCACGCTACTATAGCCTTATAGTAAATACACCTTTACCCTGTCTCTGGGTTACTGCTCATGTGTCTTTACAGTGAGAAGACATCACCTTGACCTTGACAGAACAGGACTAGCTATTTTTCTTTTCCATGTACTGAAATTCACTCTATAATATTGTATAATGTTTTAATTTCTAAAAAAAGCATCAAATTTATGAAATAATATATTAACGCTTTTTCAATCTTTCATTATTTAATAACAAAAGAAATACCCATAATTAATCAAAGGGACATCTTTCATCCCTTTTTCCTTTTACATCTAAACCAGAGCAGATGGGAAAGTCTTTTGCATATTAGGTTTCAGACTAGGGCTTGGTTATTACACAGTACTGGCAATTTCCTCATTTACTTTAATGAATACATGCACTGTGAGTGCTTAATAGATTTTTTTTTAACCATTAGCAATCAGTTAGCCTCTGCACAAATGCTTTACACTGTTTGTAGACAAAGGTTTTGCGCTTGCTGAAATGGTCTGAGGATAAGGCACTCAGAGCACGGCCCATGATAAGTGAAATCAATAAATGATGTTGCTTAATAGGAAGCATGGTTAGAAGAAATGCTCTTTAATTGGAATGGATGTCAAAGGAAAGTGTAGTATAAATGTAAATGTGGTTGAATGAGGCACAGAGGTTAATAGCCGTTGCTGCTTAGGGAAGTGTGCTCCAGCTCGTGAAGTAAGGAAAGAAATAACGCAGAAAGCACCCAAAGGTGCGGTATGCAAACCAACTATAGCTTTTCGGCAGATGGTGACGTGATCCTCGCTAGTCACGGGTGGAAAGCAGGAATCAAAAGCACATGCTTCTGCATATTCATGAGGCCAGCTCCAGGGGGTGGGAGCAGTTAATGAGCTAACTGAATATTCAAACAACTCCAGGCGATGAAACACCATTGTGCCACGCTGCATAGTGCCCTCCCAACACAAATTATAATAATGATCATGGAGAGCATGGCAAAGCATTTGTGAACATAACACACACATTTCCCCAGACACATGTTGAGCATACACAGCTTTCCCCACAGACCCATTAGAGCTTTAGACAGATCTGACATGGCTGAAGCTAAAAGCTAAATTTCCCTAAAAGCACATCTTAAGAGCACTTGTGAGAAGTGTTTCACACGGTGAGTGCAGCTTAAATTAGTGACACAATCATATGAACAGAAACCATCAGGGACAGCATTGTTTTAGGAAATGTTCAACAATGCTCACATAGTCTGTATGTCATATCTAGATGCTAAATATGAATCATACTAATACAAGGGCAAAGCTCCAGCAGATGGGCTCATATGCACAATAATCTTATTTAGTTCTTGTAGTTTTCTGTTTTATACTAAAAAAAAGTACTACAATTTATATCTTCCTTTAAAAAAAACTCTTCCAAATATCTGTTTATGGACAGCAGCTAGTGTGAATAATTACAGCCTAGAGGAGAGAGAGAGAGAGAGAGAGAGAGAGAGAGAGAGAGAGAAGAGAGAGAGAGAGAGAGAGAGAGAGATTGAGAGAATTTAATTGCATTCAGGGAACAGTTTTTATTACATGTGTGTTCTAGCTACAGATAGCAAGAAAAGCGCTCCTGGTTTCACCCTCTAACTATGAGTCAGCAAGCCATCTGTATAATAGAGTACATCACAGAATGTCCAACAACTGCAGATTTGATTTGGTTATGATTATATTATATTTTCCGCTCAGTGGCAATAAGAGAGGGTGAATATGACCACATGGAAACATACACAAAATGTTCCACTGTACTCTTTTCATTTAATAAGATTATGGGAAAGAGAAAGTCTCCAAAACCAACCAGCTCAAACACTGCGTGTGCTTTTAATTATTGGAACGTCTGAGGTACATTTCCTGATTAATAATGTACTGAGTTTTACGGGAGATTTCTTTACGGGGGTTTGGTGTTAAACAGCACTCTGCACCATCATCAAACATGTATCTGTTGTAGGAACAGTGTTCATCTCTCCGGCTCAGTTCCAGAGACCTGTCCTGAATCTGGCAGCTCATGGTGGCCCAACACCTTAACAATACACTTCATACTGATGTATAGTTTTCTTTATATCGCCAATAATCTTTATTTTCAGTTTGGAAAATTTGTCTATCAAGAGATTGTCTATCAGTTTTGAGGGCATTCGAAATGAAAGTTTTTTTATCACTTCAGGTCAGAAGTGATATGGGAATACATCCTATAACCCTGTACTCCAGTACAGCTGAACAAATGCACATTATCATCTAGTGCTTGCTAATATTATGAACAGCAGCTGCGCTAATTCCTCTCCACTTGTTTCCCTTTCTCCACCCATCCTGAGGCATCTAGAGATTGTGCCAGCTCCAGTTGTGTTCCTCTTCATGAACATTTCAGACCTTCAATGAGAAGAGGCCGACCCTGTGTGTATCCTGAGGCATCAAGCTCCAGTTGGATTCTGCTTCGTGAAGATTTAGGTATTCAAAGCAAAGATGCCAACCACATGTGGACTTTGAGGACGACAAAAACCTCCTAATTAATACATACACCATTCTAGATATGCTGTATCTGCATCACACAACTGACTGAACATGACTGTAGAGAGGATATTATTCATAATCACGCTCTCTGGTGTTTATAATAATTTTTAATCACACTCTCCGGTGTCACCCAAATGAGGATGAGGTTCCCTTTTGAATCTGGTTCCTCTCAAGGTTTCTTCCTCTTAACATCTAAGGGAGTTTTTCCTTACCACAGCCTCCTCAGGCTTGCTCATTAGGGATGATTTTGTCTGACATTAATCTTGAATTATATTTCTTATGTTCTTAAGTGCTATACTAATAAAATTGAATTTAAATTGAACTGAATAGCAGAACACTACATCTGGCTGCTGTAGAAATTTCCTTTCTAAACTGTCCTGTATTATACAGGTGTCGCTATAACTCGGGTTCTAGTGCAACCCTATTGCTTTCTCACCTCCAATCAACATGGTGCAAATGGAGAAGATCTTCTCGGAGTCTGTGTTAGCTGAGACGTTGCCGAAGCCCACGCTGGTCAGACTGCTTAGAGCGAAGTAGAGCGACGTTACGTAGGAGCTCCGCACCGAGGGGCCACCACTCAGCACACCATCTACTGGCCCTGCCCCTGTCCCATTCCACTGGCTGGAGTTGGCTGTGGTGTCCTGCCCCACAAACTCACTGCTGGAGGAGTTCCACTGGCTCACGTTGCCACTCAGACCGTCCAGGTTATTGGGTCGCAGTGAATCCGGAAGGGGGGTTGGGTGGGGAGAAAGGAAGTATGGCATGTCCAGACGTTTGGCCAACTCATGCAGCCAGCCTGAGTTGAAAAAAAAAGGAAAAAGTAAAGAAGTCAGTTGAGAACAAGGAAGAATCGATTCGATGATGCTTTATATGTGAGTAGTGCTACATGAAACAAATTTTTATGACAAATTTAAAGAAGTCCTATTTCATCAGCTATGAAATTTTAATGCAAGTGAACACAAACTAAGTGAAATACTTCATTGTTGATGTAAGGTTCTGATATGATAACTGACTCTGTAGCTCAATACATTTCATCAAAGTGTAATCTTGACGACATGGCATATTAATGATCAGAGAAAAATACACACATGATTAATGTGATATTGTCACAGGATTTCAAGAAATATTGTATACATTATAAAATTAAATTTACTTCATTTTTAGTACTATAAAACTACACTATTATACTACATAATATAATGTGCTTGTAGCTTGTAAGAATTCATTTTTCTGGACTTGCTTTACTTAAAGTTGTTATGAGCAGCCTCAAAATTGACAAAAACACTTGTTATAAAAGCTGATTCATGTTTACATGAAGCTTTTATAAATGTAGATTTATGTCAGCTGTTTAAGTCAGAAGAAAAGGTAATTCATAAAGTGTCAATAAAACATTCTGTATTTTTAGCATTGAGTTATCATGCATACTCGACTATTATCAATGGAAAATTTAAAATGTATTTAATTACATTGAAGCTGCATAAGACACAGCTTGTTACTTGTCTGTAAACTTTAAAAGATTCAACTTGTCAAAGAAGCAGTAGCATTTCTGAGCACTAGCACTCTAAACATGTGTTCAGCTGCAGCTCTGATAGGGCTTCCCGCTAATTTCTTGCCGTTATTAATGTCTTACAACACTTGCGCCACTATCCACTATTCTTTAATCAGATTCTGACTCACATGGAAGTGATTTCGGATAAATGGAAACAAATGCACACAGCGAGGCCTGGTTCTCAAACGTATCCCTTCATTTCAGTAGTGGAGTCGCTGCCCCTGTCTGTGGTACTGAACTGTTCAGAGTTAGCAGTGCAGCTGTCACTATCCTGAGTGCTGAACTCACACTCAGGAACACATCAGTGCTCCAGCAGTGCTCTAACATCCTGGCAGCACAGCACCTCAAAGTGTTACAGTTTGTCCCTTCTGGCTTGAATCTGTTTGCCAACCCTTCAATCCGGATAGATCAGTTCCGTCTCTCTCACGCTCTCTGCCTGCCAGTCTGAAAGTTCTAGCTCAGACAAAGTGCAGCATGGTGCCACATCATCCAGGACCACTGACGCAACATTCTGAGATATTATACTGCTTAAATACACTCATCTATTCCCCACAGAAATGAGGAAGGAAGGAAAGGGAGAGCAGGTGGGGGAGGACATTTTAAACACACTCAGTACACACACATACACATTCTGTCACTTAGCCTTCTGCCTTCTTTATTACTGAAGCACATCAACAACCATTTGAGGCTTAAACCTGCAATTAGCACACAATCTGCTGTGTGCTTCTTCTCTCATTTACATACACAGCAGCTCATTTAAACAGATAGAAGCAAATGACAAGGAGACGGCAAAAAGAAACATTTATTCCAAAGCTATTCATATGAGCTCAGGTTCAGTTTATCCTCTAGATTTTCTTTACATCATAACTACTCATATTCAGCTGGCAGCACAGTATCCCAACTAGGCTGAGACTTTTTTTTTCATTCAAAACTTTGAAATTTTCACATTATACACTGATCAGCCATAACATTATGAGCAGTGCCACGTGAAGTGAATAAGACTGATGATCTCCTCATCAGGGCACCTGTTAGTGGTTGGGATATATTAGGCAGCAAGTGAAGGCTACTAAGATACTGACCACTGCTCAAATCTGCAGTGGTCAGTATCTATCAAAAGTGGTCCAAGAAAGGAACAGTGGTGAACCGGTGACAGGGTCATGAGCGGTCGAGGCTCATTGATGCACGTGGGGAGCGAAGGCTGACCTGTGTGGTTCGATCCAACAGACGAGCTACTGTTGCTCAAATTGCTGAAGAAGTTAATGCTGGTTCTGATAGAAAGGGGTCAGAATACACAGTGCATCACAGTTTGTTGTGTATGGGGCCGCATAGCCGCAGACTGGTCAGGGTGCCCGTGCTGACCCCTGTGCACTGCCCAAAGTAATGGAAGAAGGTGACCTGGTCTGATGAATCACGTTTTCTTTTATCACGTGGATGGCCGGGTGCGTGTGCGTCTCTTACCTGGGGAACACATGGCACCAGGATGCACTATGGGAAGAAGGCGAGCCGGTGGAGGCAGTGTCCTGCTTTGGGCAATGTTCTGCTGGGAAACCTTGGATCCTGCCGTCCATGTGGATGTTACTGTGACACGTAGCACCTACCTAAGCATTGTTGCAGACCATGTACACCCTTTCATGGAAACGCTATTCCCTGATGGCTGTGGCCTCTTTCAGCAGGATAATGCGCCGTGCCACAAAGCAGAAATGGTTCAGGAATGGTTTGATGACCACAACAACCAGTTTGAGGTGTTGACTCCGGGCCCCCAAATTCCCCAGATCTCAATCCAATCCAGTATCTGTGGGATGTGCTGGACAAACAAGTCCGATCCATGGAGGCCTCACCTCACAACTTACAGGACTTAAAGGATCTGCTGCTAACATCTTGGTGCCAGATCCCACAGCACACCTTCAGGGATCTAGTGGAGTCCATGCCTCGACACAATTAGGCAGGTAGTCATAATGTTATGGCTGATTGATTGTATATTTATATTTATGTGTGTGGCTCACAAAAATATAGCATATACTGTGAGCATTCAGTTTATTAGGTTTATTAGGAACACCTGTACACCTGCTCAATCATGTATAGCAGCACAATGCATAAAATCATGCAAATACATGTCAAGAGCTTCAGTTAATGTGCACATCAAACATCAGAATTAATAAAAAGTGTGATTGTGACATGATTGTCTGCTGATCCTGGGATTTTCACACACAACACTCTCTAGAGTTTATACAAAATGGTGCAAGACATCCAGTAAGAAACAATTCTGTATGCAGTTGATGTAAGGATTTGGAGGTGAATGGCCAGACTGGATTAAGTTCATAAGAAGGCACAAATAAGCAGTCTTTACAATCACTGTGAACAGAAAAGCACAACATCTCAGAAAGTACAAACATGCTGAACCGTGAGGTGCATGAGCTACAACAGTAGAAGACTACATCAGGTTCCACTTCTGTTAGCCAAGAAGAGTCTGAGGCTACAGTGAGTACAGATTCACTGAAACTGTACAGGAGAATATAGGAAAAAGACCATGCAATGAAATGCCTGCAGAACTATTTTATTTATATTTATATAAAAGTATTTATATGTAAACAAATGTGTACAATGCAAGTGTATATGTGTTACTGTAGCACATATTGTGTGGATTTTTAATCTTAAAGATAAAGCAAATACAAATAGTAAAGATCAATGCCTACGTATGAACATCCAGAACAAATATCCCGAGAGAAATCATTTTCATTTAGTATTTTGAACAAACGGGAACGCTGCCAATAAGTGCTTAGCATATGTAAATTCCTCAGGACTGATGGAGGATCATCACAGACAGCACCTTCATTAAGCTAGCTGAAAAAAAGGCCAAGAGCCTGTCATCACAACTGATTTGAAGGATCAAATTCCTAAAGCTGTTTAACATTTCCAAAACACACCAGCAAGTCCACCTCTGAATGGCTGAAGAAAAACAAAATGAAGACTTTGGAGTGGCCGAGTCAAAGTCCTGACCCCAATCCCATTGAGATGCTGTGGCATGACCTTAAAAAGGTGGTTCATGCTCGAAAACCCTCCAATGTGGCTTAGTGGTTAGCACGTTTGCCTCACACCTCCAGTGTTGGGGGTTTGATTCCCGCCTCTGCCGCTGTGTGTGTGTGTGTGTGTGTGTGTGTGTGTGTGTGTGTCTCCTCCCATGTGTGGTGGTTGTTGGTCTTGTGTGTGTGTGCGTGGGTTGCACTCCGTCCAATCCAAGACCATGCCCCTGGAGCCTGAGATAGGCACTTGGTCCCGTGCCCGAGTATGGGTTGGATAAGCCGGGGGACAATGCCTTGAAAGAATGACCTGAAACATAAAGGTGTGACCCAAAAAATAAAAATCGGAAAGGGGGGGCAACATTTCAACCACTGAATGAAGAAACATTAAATGTACAAACATAAAAAAATAATAAATAGGAATAACATTATATACACCATGGTAGATAGACAGATAGACAGAAAAAGACAGACAGGGCAGACAGATAAAAGAAAAAAGACAGACAGATAGATAGATAGATAGATAGATAGATAGATAGATAGATAGATAGATAGATAGATAGATAGATAGATAATTTCTCATGTTCCCTTGTCCTCGTTCTGTCCTCCCATGATTGTGTATAAACCAAAATGCTGACTAGAATAGAGCTTCTTAAATCTTGTTCTTCCTGACTTTGCACTCGTGGTGTGCCATGAAGTTTGAAAGGCTACAAACAACGTACTTCACTCTTCCTCTAGTCTTCTGAATGTCTTTTTTGAAAGAGAAGTGCAAATTCATTTCTATTTCAGAAACGAGGTCGGTTTGCTCCTCACACACACAAGAAGAAATGTAATAAAGCCTGGCAATGGTGTGTCATGTTATTATTAGTATTCATTGTGTAATGATCATGGTGAGAAAGAAACCTCACTTCACTACTGATGAAGTGTACAGAACGGTGCACCATACCTGCAGGCCCAAATGTATGCTGACACAAAGGTTCAGGGTCAAGCCTCAGCGTACGTTCCATCGTCATTCATCTAACACTACCATAATGGGTTTAGAGTTTAAATCTAACATGGTGCAGAATTTTGCCTCAGAAATACAATCCAATATCATCAGGCAAGTAAAACTGCACACAAAACTGAGACATGTCAGGACACAGGACACAAGACAGTTTTTTTAAGGTAAAATATATTTACCTCGTTATTTACATTTAACCCTAGTAATATTAACAAAATGTATTGTGCTTTATAATAAAAACAATGATTATTTTTTATCCATCTTGCAATTGTGTTTTGTCCTAGAATTCGTTTGTCCTCTTCAGCTGCTCGGTCAACCAATGATTAAATAAAATATTCCCTGGTGCTTAGTCTCTTTCCAGTTTCTTAATCTGATTCCCAGATATTCCCATTCCAAGCTATTCCATTTCTGTGATCCATTACAGGAACTGCATTTGTGCGAGCTGTCTGTGCTCCAATGATCTGATCATAGACCATGACTGTCCACCTGAACCATCCAATCTTAGTCCTTTTTACTCATTGGTCACTGCAAACATTACTAGAGGCTAGGTTATAACTTGTAACTGTTAATTGTAGTTGCAAGTTTAAGTGGAGTTTAATTGTTAGCTCTCAGTGGTAACGATGTTGCACTACTGATCTGAAGGTTGTGAGTTCAACTCAGGACCTGACACTGCTGGGTCCTTGAGGAAAAGCCCTTGACCCTCAACTGCTCGGATGAGATCAATGTGGATGAGGGAGCATGCTAAGTGTCATCTCACCAGTGGCGGACCGTCAGGGCCTGCAAAGCCTTCTCTGCTGGCCTAAAAAAATATCTGAATCACAAACTGATGTTAATTATATTTTGTCCATGAATACTTATTAAATAATTCCAAATGGTCTGTCAGCTTCCTTTCATAGCTTTTCCGATGGTTGTGCTGCTTCCAGACATGTATTTTCGTATTAAAGCATTTAACCAATCACATTTCAGCCATCATTTGTTGCCAGGCAGGGTCAAAGTCAAAGAAGTCTGCCCGGAGGCCTTCACAATCCGTTCTGCAGGCCCTCTAACACAAAATAAATGTCCATGAAACTTTTGCTTCAACCAGTCAGATTTTGAGTTGGTGTCACTAGGGCCCTCTAGCAGGCGTACGGCACCGTCACCGTATTCAGACCCGTTGATCGGATAGGATGGTTTAATAGCTATTTTGTTTTTGAGGAAAGAGAGGAGGATGGATTTTGTTTACAAATAATCCGAATTTTTGGTGAGTAAAACGTTGCGATTTTCCTAAATAATATTGCAAGTTTATAAGGTTATTATTGATGTTTTTTATGTGTGTTGCGGCTGTAGCTGCAGTAGGAGGAGACTTGTTCACCCCTGGTTTGTCTATTCAATAAAGGCATTTATTGTGGCTACAGGAGTTATCTATATGCAACGGCTCTTTATACTGTATTTCTGCATATTAAGATGGTTTTTATAACCATAAATTGGTTTTTGAGGGGCGGGTTGATTCAGACGGAGCACTACTGAAGGCCTAGGTGTGAAATGCACGGTCCGCCACTGCATCTCACACATAGTGGCCTTTTACATGCAAACTAGTCCATGGTAGAACCTGAAATGTACAGTATATACTATTAGCTATGAAGAAAGAGCAGCCCTTATATGAAATATATATATCATTTATACATATCAAGTTCTGAGCAGTGGGTCAGCCATGATACAGCACATCTGGCCCTGCTCAAGGGCTTGACAGTGTCAGCTTGGCAATACTGGGGCTTGAACCACTGACCTTCTGATCAGAGCCTTAAAGAGAGCCACTGCTGCCTTTAATGAATAACTGGTGTATAAGTTTGTGAATGTTCTGGCAAACTTAAATAGTTCTAGCTTATGTATATGACCATGGCAACCAGAACTTGTCAAATTGCTCATGGAAGTACACTGAGGTATGAAAGTGTTGGTCATTAGTTAGAGAAATATGCAATGTTAAATAAACCCCTATGAATTGCTCATTAAGAACAGCAACATTTTCGATGCTAAACTGGAACACTAATTAGAAGTACACAGTGTATAGTTTAAACTCACCAATATCCCATGATCCAGGCGTATTACTCTCGATCTCACAGCGCCCAATAAAGTACCAGACACACGCCATCCAGTGAGCCAGCAGAGCAAACATGGACA
The DNA here is from genome assembly GCA_033459395.1 of Hemibagrus guttatus. NCBI lineage: Eukaryota > Metazoa > Chordata > Actinopteri > Siluriformes > Bagridae > Hemibagrus > Hemibagrus guttatus. Next base: position 30,925,048 of record JAUCMX010000006.1, on the reverse strand, counting down.
TGAGCAAGGTGAGCACCACAGCACTGTACTGTGAGTAGCGCTCCAGCTTCTGTAGTAAGCGCAGGAGTCTTAACAACCGAACGGTCTTTAGCAGATGAACTCCAAAGAACTGCATAAAGATAACATAAAGAACAGGTACACATTAGAGACACTGAAGTGCTGCATCAGGTTATTACTGTGTATGTGAGGTCATGTCATGTGAAGTACCTCAAGGATTAATACTAGGTCCATTACAAAAATGGCAACAGTGTATGCTAACATTTCTATCAGGGTATATGTAACAGTGAAACTCACCACACTGACGTTGAACGCGTAGAGCAGGTCAAAGGGTAACGCAGCAATAAGGTCCACAAAAAGCCAGGTGGTGACGTAGTGCACGCAGATGGAGCGAGCATCGTACACCACCTGGCCTGATGTGCTCACAAACGTGGTGCGGAAGTTCAACACGATATCTGCAATACAGAAGACGTAATGTCAGCTAAGCTCTTGTGCTAGTTCTACCACACATTTAAATATTACTAAACAGATCAGCAATGTTTTTCATCTACGCTGAAATAACAGTCAAGGGCATGGGCTCATCAAGCTCAACTCAATATCATTTTATTTATATAACACATTTAAAAACAACAGAAGAGCTTTTTACACTTTAAATACTTTAAACACATACTTCACCGGGGTCAACAATTAATTCTGGCTCTTCATAATATTCTTATTTACATATGTGACGCATCAACAACCATGGCTGGATGAAACATTGTGGATTAAATAGCAGCTTGTCTTGCGCTTTCGCATCAGTAAGAAAAAATGCCACCACGTAACTCTTCCTTGACTGAACCAGGCCTATGACATGAGGCACGCACTGTCCAGTTTCTGATTGGAGGTCTGTTGTTAATCATTTCAAACTGAACAAATTTGGCATAGCAATGTGGGGTCAACAATGCAGTGCTAACTCTGCATCTCACAGTCCTGAGAAAAAAAGAAGCACTATGGCACTAACCCTGCCTCTGAATTACGTTATTCATTTTATACAAGTATGAAACGTTCTACTGCCCAGGAAAAAGTTTAGAAAGATGTTAGCCCGGGGTTAAGGGCAGTGTGAAAAGCTCACCAATGTGCTTCACAAGTAGGAAAGTGAGAAACAGTAAAATGGCAAGCACCATCAACACACACACACAGACACACACACACACACACACACACACACACACACACACACACACACACACACACACACACACACACACATTAACATAATTATAAACTACAAACAAAAACCGTGATCAATAACAGAAGAAATATCTCCAGTACTCAATATTCCCCCAATTTAAATGCCAAAGTATTAAAAGTGTTTTCAGCTGAAGCTTAAAAACTTTCTCTTATCGGACCAAACGAAAATAAAGGGGCAAATTATTGCACAATTTAGGAACAAATACAGAGAATGCCTGATCCTCCTTTGACTTCTGCTTAGACTGAGAGGCAGCTGGACAAAGAATAAAGGCTCAGGAGATCTGTAATACAATGTGGAGCCTGGTTATGTGGTGCTTTAAAACAAATAAGATCTTAAAGTCAATCCTAAACTAATCCAGCAGCCGGTGAAGAGTTGTTAAGACAGCAGTAATATGCTCGCTGTTTATTTTTCTGCCAGTCAGTAGCCTTCTGCACGAGCTGCTCCAAGCTGAAATGAAGCTAATGCACAATATGTTTGGGTGAAAGTGATTTATTCTCTAATTATAATGAAGCCATAAATTAATGAATAAAAACAAGTAAATACAAACAAGTCATAAAATAAGGGTTGGCTGTGTGCTGTAAATATTAGATGAATTTAAAATGTAGAAACTTTGACTGTAGAACTAATGAGGAATTAATGACAAGCCCATTAAATCAATATTTTGTCTGGAATTGTAGAGTTATAGCTTTGTAATAGCTTATTTGTAATAGTAATAGCTTTGCTTGTTCAAAGTCAGTTCCAATCATTTATTCATTTTGCTCAATTTTGTTTCCACTTTTACAAAATAAACAAATTCAATTCATGCAGCCCTTCTGTACTGTTAAAGGTCAATCTCACAGGCTTGTGTGTCTTACCTAGCATAAATAGAATCTCCACCAAGATGTCGCTCACGCTCGGCGGACTTCTGGGTGTAGTTATTTCGTCCCGTCCACCAACCACAGTGAAGCAGACGTTATAGGGGACGGTGACTGCCACGTAAAAGGTGGCTAAGAGAATCAGCCAATCCCAGCCAGCCTTGAAGGTACCGTAATGAAGAAGGATAAAGCGGGACTTCTGGATGGCTGCTACCTTGTACTCTGGGATGGGTGGCTTCTCGCCGAACATATTCTACCAGAAGAAAAGGACAATAGCGTGCTATTACAACAAAGTGGAGGAGTATGTCTTTCTTTATTTCCAGGCTACACGCATACATCTGTATTTCAGTGCAAGTCTGTAATTTACTCTGTCCTCTGTTTTTATCGCTACACTCTTCGACATTTTGAGTTGTTCACAGAAGTTCACCTGCTGCCATAAAAATGTGCAGGATTACTTTAAGATTTGAAAACTCTTGAAACTTGAGTTCATTATCCAAAACTCGTCCTGACGTTTGGATTTAAAGAGAAGATATCAGTTCACATAGCTTAATTGAGCAATCATGTTTTACAGTTTAAAAGAGCTCTCTGGATTTCAGTTCGTATTTCCTTACACTCAAATCCATTTCCTTAAAGAATGGCACTTATAATACAAAATACAATATATATAATATACAATATACACCGGTCAGCCATAACACTGTGAGCAGTGCCAGGTGAAGTGAATAAGACTGATGATCTCCTCATCATGGCACCTGTTAGTGGGTGGGATATATTAGGCAGCAAGTGAACATTTTGTCCTCAAAGTTGATGTGTTAGAAGCAGGAAAAATGGACAAGTGTAAGGATTTGAGCGAGTTTGATGAAGGGCCAAATTGTGATGGCTAGACCACTGAATCAGAACATCTCCAAAACTGCAGCTCTTATGGGATGTACCCGGTCTGCAGTGGTCAGTATCTATCAAAAGTATCCTTTAAGAATACTCATTAGATCAGCCAGATACCACAGCACACCTTCAGGGAGCTAGTGGAGTCCATGCCTCGACAGGTCAGGGCTGTTTTAGCAGCAAAAGGTGGACCAACAAAATATTAATCGGGTAGTCATAATGTTATGCCTGATCGGTGTATTTTAACACATTAGATGATCTGAATGTCTAATATGTAAACCTCCCAACTGGCTTATTGTTTTTTTGTTTTTGTTTTTCAAATTTAAAATAAAGTTTAAACCAAACATATGTATCTTGTATCTTCTACCATGAAGAATAGCTAAGTTCACCAAACCTGTGAACATTTTCCTGGCTGAACAGCACTTTCTATTCACAGCATGCATAAACAGTCCTTCATTTTCTCTCCTTTACCTTGAAACGGCTGCAGAATCAGTTCATTACCCCTGAGGCCATGCTACGCAATGCTTAAGACAATATCTCAGGAATGAGCTTGGTGTGTCTGAGCCACTGTCTCGAGTTATACACCATACATCTTTCCATATGTACAATTACGATGAACCCAGTGTGTGTGTGTTGATCTCTAGACAGGTTGATTAGTGGACAAGATTTATATTTCTGTTTTTAATTGTTCTAAAATACTATTACTTTGCTTCATTCAACAAATTTGTAGCATGTGTACTGTGTTTCCAGTCTAATGTACGCTCCAGGAGCTTTAGATAGATAGATAGATAGATAGATAGATAGATAGATAGATAGATAGACAGACAGACAGACAGACAGACAGACAGACAGACAGACAGACAGACAGATAGATAGATAGGTAGATAGACTATATTGCCGAATGTTTTGGGACGTCTGCATTCACATGCACATGAATGTAATATGGAGTTGTCCCGCCCTTTGCAGCTATAACAGCTTCAACTCTTCTGGGAAGGCTTTCCACAAGGTTTAGGAGTGCGTTTATGGGAATTTTTGACCATTCCTCTAGAAGCACATTTGTGAGGTAAGGCACTGATGTTGGATGAGAAGGCCCGGCTCGCAGTCTCCGCTCTAATTCATCCCAAAGGTGTTCTATGGGGTTGAGGTCAGGACTCTGTGCAGGTCAGTCAAGTTCCTCCACACCAAACTCACTCATCCATGTCTTTATGGACCTTGCTTTGTGCACTGGTGTGCAGTCATGTTGGAACAGGAAGGGGTCATCCCCAAACTGTTCCCACAAAGTTGGGAGCATGAAATTGTCCAAAATGTCTTGGTATGCTGAAGCATTAAGAGTTCCTTTCACTGGAACTAAGGGGCCGAGCCCAACCCCTGAAAAACAACACCTGAATTCAGCGATGTGGAGGGGTGTTCCAAAACTTTTGGCAATATAGTGTAGATAGATAGATAGATCCAATGAGGTAAATGGCGACCTTGGAAATTAATGGAAATAAAACCTCTGGTGAGGTTATATTAATATAAAAGACTTTCCCTTTACCTGAAAAAGTTTTGCACAACACAAATAAACTTCAGTGAAAGGTTAACCACTTTAGCAACTTTGGGTGAACTACTCCTTGAAGATTATACCAGGTAAAGCACTTACGTTATTGATCTTGAGTTTGCTCTTGTCTTGTTTCTGCAGATGTCCTGATAGCTGGTACAGCACGGCCCGGCTGCGCCGCCGGTTAGCATTGAAGCCCTGCGGCCGTGCGACCTTGTGAACCTCCAGTCCTGTCTCCTCATCTGAGCACAAAGCACGCTTTAATGCACTTCACCATTTTATAAGAAAACAGTCAAAACAAGTCAAAATAGACAAATGTGTAACATGTAAATAAATTTCTGATCAAATAGTTTGTGCTTTTTGAAAATTGCATGCTGAATAAGAAGGAAGAAGTGTATAAAGATTCAGGCTCAGTACTTTGCAGGTCATACAAGTTAAGCAGAAGCTTAATAACTGCTGCGCTAATTACTGAATAACTAAAAAATGACTGGGATTATGTAACCTCTGGGAAACAAAGCGGATATAAAGAGCACAGAGTATTAGTTTGGTTTCTGCTTAAAAGCAAGCTGATAGAGGTAGCAGGGTATACTTTTATTGCTGTCACATTCATTCTGTTCTCTGCAATCTCTAAAAACCATCTCCGCTAACCCAATTAAATAAATTAAGATTTAATTAAGATTTAATCTGACCTGAAGAATATAATTATCATCCTTTCTAGACCAAGTGTAGTGACCAGGACTGGTGTTGTGTGTGAAGTGTGTGAAGTGTTTGTAAATCAGAAAGAAAGCCTTCAGAAGGAACTCAACCATGCTATGCAAGTACAATGCCATCTCTCTGTCTCTTTGAGGCTGCTCAGAGCACTGATCTTCAGTAAGTCCTTACGCTGGTCAGTATGTTTGTGGTGGATCCTGGGAATACTGGGAGTGGGAAAGCAACACATCCTGTGTGGGATAGTCTCATCCTCAGATGTCACAAACTGTTGGCTGAACTTCTGATGCATATGGCACACAAAACTTACAACTTTGACAATGAGTGCTTATAAGGATCATCCATTCATTCATTGTCTGCCGCTTATCCGAACTATACTCGGGTCACGGGGAGCCTGTGCCTATCTCAGGCGTCATAGGGCATCAAGGCAGGATACACCCTGGATGGAGTGCCAACCCATCGCAGGGCACACACACACTCTCATTCACTCACGCAATCACACACTACGGACAATTTAGAGATGCCAATCAACCTACCATGCATGTCTTTGGACTGGGGGAGGAAACAGAGCACCCGGAGGAAACCCCCGAGGCACGGGGACAACATGCAAACTCCACACACACGGCGGAGGCGGGAATCAAACCCCCAACCCTGGAGGTGTGAGGCAAACGTACTAACCACTAAGCCACCGTGTAAGGATCATCCAAACGTTGGATTTTCCAAATGAGGTGAAGGACACGTTATAGACCCCTAAACATGACATTGAACAAAACAAGCTGTTATTGGTTACTTTACATATCACTCAGTCTGTCCTTGTCCAATAAAAGTTGCTATGGAGTCCAGACCTTCTGCCATCAGTCTGGAGGTCTGTCTATGTGAGACTATGGGTAGGATGACACTCCCACAGTTATTCACACCTAGAGGAAACATGGTGTAGCCAAATCCACCTACTGGCATGATTTTGGGAGATGGCAGGAAACTGGAGAGCTGAGAGGAAAGCCAGATAGAGAGCATGTGAAACTCCACACAGAGTGGGGACGCTGGAGCTGTGAGGCCACAACACCATCTGCTGCGCCATCATCTCACCCCAGCATAGAGCAGTGTTTCCCAAAGCAATCAGAAAACGCATTCTAGTTCTCTCTGAAATACATGATTTCATATATGATACAGACCACGAACACGAAAGGATTTAAAACGGCTCTAAATGTCTGATCAGACCCAGGATCGATCAGGTTAATGGCAATACAATAACAATAATGACATAATCTAGCCATGGGGGTCACAGTCCAGTGACTTCTGTGCCGGTCCCAAGCCCGGATAAATAGAGAGGGTTGCGTCAGGAAGGGCATCCGGCGTAAAACATTGCCAAATTTATCCATGCAAATCGTCAGTACTCTGAATTTCATACCGGATCGGTCGAGGCCCGGGTTAACAACGACCGCCATCGGCGCCGTTGACCTACAGGGCGCCGGTGGAAATTGGGCTACTGTTGGTCGAAGAAGTAGAGGAGGGAGGAGAGTGCACAGACAGAGAGAGAAGAGGAAAGGTAAGAGTGTAGGACTGAGAATAGGAACTCTGAATGTTGGTACTATGACAGGGAAAGGTAGAGAGCTGGCTGATATGATGGAGAGAAGGAAGGTGGATATACTGTGTGTACAGGAGACCAGGTGGAAGGGTAGCAAGGCTCGTAGTATAGGAGCAGGATTCAAGCTGTTTTATTATGGTGTGGATAGTAAGAGAAATGGGGTAGGTGTGGTCCTGAAGGAGGAGTTTGTGAGGAATGTTCTGGAGGTGAAGAGAGTGTCAGACAGGGTGATGAGTCTGAAGTTAGAGATTAAAGGGGTGATGTTGAATGTTGTTAGTGGTTATGCCCCACAGGTAGGTTGTAAGTTAAGGTTGATTTTGGTTGGACAGGATTAGGAACAAGTACATCTGAGGGACAGCTCATGTTGGACGTTTGGGGGACAAAGTTAGGGAGGCCAGATTAAGATGGTTTGGACATGTTCAGAGGAGGGAGAGTGAGTATATTGGTAGGAGAATGTTGGACATGGAGCTGCCAGGCAGGAGGCAAAGAGGAAGGCCAAAGAGGAGGTATATGGATGGAATTAATGAGGATATGAAGCTAGTGGGTGCAAGTGTTGAGGATGCAGAAGATAGGGATAGGTGGAGAGAGATGATTCACTGTGGAGACCCCTGAAGGGAAAAGCCGAAAGAAGAAGAATAACAATAGTGACATAGTAACAATAAATGGCCGTCTATGTGTGTGTGTGTGTGTGTGTATATTTCTTGATGTTCTACTTGCCACCATTCCCTCTGTGATCCTCCTTTCCTCCTTGATTTCCTCTGTTTTGTCTGCAGTGACATGGTAATGCTAGCAAAGGAGCTACTTCTTGGCTAGTCAGCAATAACGTCAAGTGGAATTAATTAGCTTTAGCTAGCCTCAGTTTTCAATCAGTTAGCATTTTTTCCACCATAAAATATAAAAAGAGTCGCATTTGTACAGTTGCCTATAAGCCTCTGAAGGATCTGGACTACTCCAAGGTAGCTGAAAGCTTTACATTACGATCTAAATCTCCATTATTCGCAGTGCACCATTTTTCAGTGGGCGAGGGTGGGGTTAATATGAGCGTGTGGAAACGTTTTAGTGCACATGCTCAATAACCGATGGCGTGAGGTGCTGTAATAAAAGTCTTCGCCTTAGTTGCTGACTGTGGCGTTCTCGCTGTGAAAGCATTTTGTCCTTAAAATGTCGTAAATAAAGTCTGATTGATTAAAAAAACAATTCAAGATTTTAACAGCTTTTAATTGTTTCATGATTAAAAAATCCTCTAAAGCCTACCACCCTGCTTTATGTAGCATTTCTAACTGATGAAATGTGTCCCAATTTGTAGTGAGTAGTAAGGGTCCTTAGCAGTGCTTCAGCTGCTGTACACCATGCACTGATCCACGACCTCAGGACCTAGACATCTGATTGAGGTGCTCCCAAAAAGTGCTCCACAAGGCAGGGCTTAAACATAAACATGAACCAGGAGCAGTGTTTTGGTGTGGTGGTGTGTGTCGTGGTCAGGTGAAGTGCAGGGGCTGATGGGTATCACATTTGGTATGACCATAGCGCTCGAGACAAGTGTGTTTGTGTGGATACTCACCCATCTCAGGACACTGCTCTTCATCCTGGTCCTTCTTATTATCTGTGATGTCTTTATGGGACACGAGGAACAGCACAACCTCTCCTTTCTCATTCTTAATGGGCACGATGTCCAGCAGACACCAGAACTGAGTACCTGCCAATTAGATAAGGAGAGAGAGATTTTTACAGCTTCTGTAACAGCTGCTCATTAACACACACCAGAACACAGGGGAAGATGCTACAAGCTTATCACTGACACATGAAACACACACACACACACACACACACACACACACACACACACACACACACACACACACACACAGAGTGTAAACCAGCTCTATCTGTGTCTGATACACACACACACACACACACACACACACACACACACACACACACACACAAACCAGCTCTATCTGTCTGAGGATCTTGAAAGGTTTGTCTTTATCCCTCCTGCTCTTCAACACCTATCTTTGGGTGAAAAAAGGGAAAATAATAAAGAGGTATATTGAAAAGCCCTTTGCACGAAGCCCTTATAATGAAGAGAGCAGTAGAGCAGAACTCTGTGTGTCCCAGCTGCTGACCACAGAGCTGCTGATTAGATTTCCAAAAACAACTGTCCTTCTGAAGATTGTGATTAAGATCAACTGTCTGTTATACTGCACTAGAGAATATCAGGGGATAAACCACTGTGTGTGGGTGTGTGTGTGTGTGTGTCTGTGTGTGTGTATGTGTGAGTGTGTGTGTGTGTGTGTCTGTGTGTAGGTATGTTTGTGTGTCTACATGTGTGTGTGTGTGAGTTGACTATGGGTGTTTGATTGTGTGTGTGTGTGTGTGTGTGTGTGTGTGTGTGTGTGTGTGTGTGTGTGTGTGTGTGTGTGTCACTTATTATGCACAGCTTTTATATAAAAAAAGAAATGAGAAACACATCTTGATCAGAACTCAGTGTGTTGCAGTGGTCAGAACCCTCAGTATGTTGCAGTGGTCAGAGCCCTCAGTGTGTTGCAGTGGTCAGAACCCTCAGTATGTTGCAGTGGTCAGAACCCTCAGTATGTTGCAGTGGTAAGAACCCTCAGCAAGTTGCAGTGGTCAGAACCCTCAGCATGTTGCAGTGGTCAGAACCCTCAGTGTTGCAGTGGTCAGAACCTTCAGTGTGTTGCGGTTACAGTTAATCATTCCCAGCATAAACATCACATCAATATTGCATAAGAAAACATTGCAGGAAATCTTACACTAAAACCTGTTAAAGACTAGAGAACATTCTTCTCCACCTCTTATCTGTCCTTCTTAAGCTATTACACGCCATTCACTCCCCGTCCACTTTATTAGGAACACCTGTATACCTGAACATTCACGCAGTTATCTGATCAGCCAATCGTGTGGCAGCAGCTCAGTGCATAAGATCATGTGGTTACAGGTGTAGAGCTTCAGTTACACATCAAAGATCAGAATGAAGAAAAAGTGTGACTTCGATGGTGGTATTGATGTTGGTGCCAGATAGGCTGGTTTGAGTATTTCAGAAGCTGCTGATCTCCCTGAATTTTCACATACAACACTCTCTAGAGTAAATAGTGTTCAGTGAGAGGAAGGTCTGAAAGCTGAAACACCTGGCTGATGAGGGAGCTCAGAGGAGAATGACCAGACTGATCTGAGCTGACAGAAAGGATATACAATAAATTAAACAATCACTCTTTACAAGCGTGGTGAGCAGAAAAGCATCTCAACACATCAAATCATGAGGTGCATGAGCTACAACAGCAGAAAACCACATCAGGTGTCACTCCTGTCAGCCAAGAACAGGAGTCTGAGGCTATCGTGGGTAGAGAATCGCCCAAACTAAACAGCTGAAGACTGGAAAAAGTTTTTTCTAAGCTTTATTTGTTTAGTGTCTGTGAGCCTGTGCCCATGAAATACAGGTGTTCCTAATAAAGTGGGCAGTGAGCATCTTCATTTAAAGTTCTGGTGAAGTGCTTATGATTTAATCATAAAACCATAATAAAATTTGTATTTATAGCACAGATCTGAATGAATACATATTGCTGATATGAATTAGGTGTCATGTGAATGTGCTTTTAATAAAAACAGATCAATAATCTGCAAGATAAGGAGAGCTAAAACTAACAGCGACTACGTTTACATGCAGCCAATACAGCGGAACCTCTCATACGAGTGCCCTCGCTTATGAATTTTCGCCTTAAGAACTGAAATTAGCATTGGCATAGGAAGCATTTTCAGTTATATTATATTTTCAGTTACAGTTATATATCTCATCAAAACCAGATGAAATATCTAAACTGTCTAGATTAACAGAGTGTGTTAAAGATATTAAAGACTGGATGACTGATAACTTTCTATTACTAAATCCTGATAAGACGGAGACATTACTGATTGGTCCAAAAACCAGTACACAGAAGCTCTCACAATTCAACCTGTACTTAGAAGGATGTTCTATTACTACTAGCTCTACAGTGAAAGACCCGGGCGTAATATTAGACAGCAGTTTGTCCTTTGAAAAACATATTTCCGATGTTACAAAAATAGCCTTCTTCCACCTCAGAAATATCGCCAAGCTTAGGAGCATTTTATCTGTATCTGATGCTGAAAAGCTAGTTCACGCGTTCATGACCTCCAGACTGGACTATTGTAATGCGTCACTAGGTGGTCGTCCTGCATCTTCAATAAACAAGCTACAGTTAGTCCAGAATGCTGCCGCCAGAGTCCTTACCAGGTCAAGAAAGTATGACCATATAACCCCAATATTATCATCCCTGCACTGGTTACCTGTTAAATTTAGAGTTGATTACAAACTAGCTCTACTTACATTACAAGACCCTAAATGGTTTAGCTCCCACGTATCTAGCCAGTCTTCTAACACGTTACAATCCATCACGCTCCTTAAGATCTCGAAACTCCGGACTTCCGGTAGTTCCCAGAATATCAGAGTCTACAAAAGGGGGTAGAGCTTTCTCGTATTTAGCTCCTAAATTTTGGAACAGTCTTCCTGACAGTGTTCGGGGCTCAGCCACAGTCTCCCAGTTCAAACGTAGACTAAAGACATATCTCTTTAGCCAGGCATACACCTAATACATCCCATAACCTTGTACTCCAATACATCCGATTAAATGCACATCATCATCTAGTGCCTCCTAATATTATAAATAGCAGCTACGCTAATCCCTTTCCATTTGTTTCCCTTCTTCTACCCATCCCCGAGTCACACAGAGATTGTGCCAGCTCCGGTGGCATCCAGAGATGGACCAGCTCCAGCCGGGTTCTGCTTTCTGAGGATTGGAGTATTCAAAGCAGCACTGCCAACCCTATGTGGACATTTTACACATAACACATGCTGTATCTGCATCACACAACTAATGCAGAAAGGACATTGTTCATATCGCACTCTCCGTGTGTCACCCAGATGAGGATGGGTTCCCTTTTGAGTCTGGTTCCTCTCAAGGTTTCTTCCTAATACCATCTTAGGGAGTTTTTCCTTGCCACAGTTGCCTGAGTCACCTTAGGCTCGCTCACTAGGGAAAATTCTGTCTAACATCTAGGACTGTTTGTTTGTATGTTTATTGTTTCTTATGTTCTGTCAAGCTGCTTTGAGACAATGCTCTTTGTTAAAAGCGCTATACAAATAAAACTGAATTGAATTGAATTGAATTGAATTGAATTTTCGGCACACGAACGAACCGAATACTGGCTAAGTTGCACGTACGATCGGGAGCTGTTCAAAACTTGTTAGCGTCAGTGGTAAGCCAAGCGAAGACAACCGAAGCAAGTTTACGAATTTTACGATTTTTTTTCAGTCAGTGAAAGCTGTGTGAAGGAGTCAACCCACGAAACCAGCGGCGCCTTCGGCATGCGATCAAAAGCTAGGTGATTTCTGGAGTGTTTTTTTGTTGACAGATTGGTGGCGTGGGTGCTCTGTTCTATTTTTAGCCCAATCTTGGTGGCACGACTTCCTGTGAGGAGCCTTGACATGGAACGCTTGGCTTGGGTCAGTTCTTTGTAAGCAGCCGTACAGTTTACAGCTGTACAGTATTGGTCATATTTTTGGGCGGCTGGAACGGATTATCTGCATTTACATAATTATTCCTGATGAGAAAATTCATATCACAATACAAACTTTCACCATAAGAACTCGCCTCCAGAACCGATTAAATTCCTATGCCGAGGTTCTGTTAATAATCTGTTAATAATCTGTTAATAATCTGTTAATAATTTGACTGAAATAATTTTTTAAACGTTCATGTAAACACCACAATCAAAACCAAATGATGGCAACTGAATGTGATTCATCTCTGAATTTTTTTACCCAAATAATAAGAAGAGTGAAGAAATTGGTGTCTGATTACTTTCACAGTCAGTGCTTGTGTTGTGTGCACACATGTTTGAGTCACATCTCAAAAGCACACACACATTTGAATTGATTTAAATGTAAACGCTGAGGATATCTGGGCCTCAAACCGATATTCCGAGGCACATGAAGGACAGGAATGGACCTAAAAACAGTTAATATTGCCCAGAAATGTGAAGATGCAGACCACACACAGTAAAAAAAGGGGTAAAAACTTTGATTAAAAAGATTCTTGTGTTTTCTCCTTAGAGAAGTAGATAATTAGAAGGTGGAGGTGATTAGAAGATGAGTAAAGATCTGTTATATTGATTGTATCGTTGACATTTCATGCTATTTTGGCATCCTAGTTCCTGAATGCTGGGCAAATATGTGATCCTGTGCAATTTACTGCCAACAAATGCTCTCTATTTTATTGTCTGTCTAATAATAATCACACTGAGATGGAAATCATTTAAAACCTGTTAACAACACAAGCAGAGCGATTAAAATGCTGACTGCGCTGACCACACTCATACTCACACTTCTTGTTGCTATGGCAACACTGGGACTAAACCCTGTTCTACGCAAGTGAAGAATTGTGGATCGGATTAAACACAAGTGAGATGTATATAAATGAGAATTAGTTACTCTACAGTGTCCGGGTTAAGATGCAGGGAGGTCCAGAAGTCTGAAAATCTGGGATTATTTTCCCAATTGGAAATAAACAGAAGGTTCTAGAACTTTCACATATTTATCTAATATGTTTAACATCTCTAATATTTAAGATTATGCAGTATTTATAATTTTTTTTTAATGTAAACAAATCTCTGTGAACTGCTTCGTACAAAAGGTCAGATTTTCCTCATGTCCAATCTCTTCTGTTGAAGCACGGGATCTGACGACGTGTGTGATCCACTGGATTTGATCTGAAATAGATCATAAGGTTTTGTGCAAACTTGTGCCCATGCCAGCTCAAGTGCACAGCGTCTGTCGTTAAAGCCAAACCGGGACGTGTTAAATCCTACAAAAATCTGGAATTCATGCCAATATTTCACAGATTCTGCTTTTCACAGAATCTGTCATTCAAGCCGCTGTGTTAAATTAAAAGAGGATGCAAAACAGAAACATTTGGACTCAGATTTTTGGACCCCGCTCTACCATATAAACAACATGTGGAATCTACAAGCAGCTGGATTGGTAAAACTCTTCCACTCTCAATCAGTCTAATGACAAAGGCACCTGACACAACCTTTGGTTTTTCTTCTCTGTTTCATGTGAAGGCAAAGTCAAATAAAACCTAACTAGTTCTCCAGAACATCAGTTCTCCAGCATTCCTTTAATAAAGGAAAAATATACAGTATGCATAGAATCTAGCCATGGGGGTCACAGTCCAGTGACTTCTGTGCCGGTCCCAAGCCTGGATAAATAGAGAGGGTTGCGTACTCTGAATTTCATCCCGGATCGGTTGAGGCCCGGGTTAACAACGACCACCATCGGCGCCATTGACCTACAGGGCGCCGGTGGAAATTGGGCTACTGTTGGTGGAAGAAGTAGAGGAGGGAGGAGAGTGCACAGACAGAGAGAGAAGAGGAAAGGTAAGAGTGTAGGACTGAGAATAGGAACTCTGAATGTTGGTACTATGACAGGGAAAGGTAGAGAGCTGGCTGATATGATGGAGAGAAGGAAGGTGGATATACTGTGTGTACAGGAGACCAGGTGGAAGGGTAGCAAGGCTCGTAGTATAGGAGCAGGATTCAAGCTGTTTTATTATGGTGTGGATAGTAAGAGAAATGGGGTAGGTGTGGTCCTGAAGGAGGAGTTTGTGAGGAATGTCCTGGAGGTGAAGAGAGTGTCAGACAGGGTGATGAGTCTGAAGTTAGAGATTGAAGGGGTGATGTTGAATGTTGTTAGTGGTTATGCCTCACAGGTAGGTTGTGAGTTAGAGGAGAAAGAGAGATTCTGGAGTGAATTAGATGAGGTGATGGAGAGTATTCCCACGGGTGAGAGAGTGGTGATAGGAGCGGATTTTAATGGACATGTTGGTGAGGGGAACACAGGTGATGAGGAGGTGATGGGCAAGTTTGGAGTTAAGGAAAGGAACCTAGAAGGACAGAGGGTAGTGGACTTTGCTAAGAGGATGGACATGGCTGTGGTTAACACTTATTTTCAGAAGAGGGAGGAGCATAGAGTGACTTACAAGAGTGGAGGTAGGAGAACACAGGTAGACTACATCCTATGTAGAAGAGGCAATCTGAAAGAGATTAGTGACTGTAAAGTGGTAGTGGAAGAGAGTGTAGCCAGACAGCATAGGATGGTGGTGTGTAGGATGACTTTGATGGTCTGTAAGAAGAAGAGGTCAAAGATAGAGATAGAGAAGAAAACCAAGTGGTGGAAGCTGAAAAAGGAGGAATGTTGTGAGGAATTTAGACAGAAGTTGAGGCAGGCTCTGGGTGGTCAGGTAGTGCTGCCAGATGACTGGGAAACTACAGCAGAAGTGATCAGGGAGACAGGGAGAAAGGTGCTGGGTGTGTCATCTGGAAGGAGGAAAGAAGATAAGGAGACTTGGTGGTGGAATGAGGAAGTTCAGGATAGTGTCCAGAGGAAGAGGCTAGCCAAGAAGAAATGGGACATGGACAGGACTGAAGAGAATAGACAGGAATACAAGGAGTTACAGTGCAGAGTGAAGAGGGAGGTGTCTAAGGCCAAGCAGAAGGCCATATGAGGAGTTGTACACTAGGTTAGACACTAGAGAAGAAGGGAAGTGGAACAGTAAGGTTACAGGGTGAAGAGGTGAAGAAGGTACAGGAGTTTAAGTACTTGGGGTCAACAGTCCAGAGTAATGGAGAGTGTGGGAAAGAGGTAAAGAAGCGAGTGCGGGCAGGTTGGAATGGGTGGAGAAAGGTGTGGGGAGTTCTGTGTGATAGGAAAATATCAGCGAGAATCAAGGGGAAGGTGTACAGGACAGTGGTGAGAGCGGCCATGCTGTATGGTTTAGAGACAATGTCACTGAGGAAGAGACTGAAGAGAGCTGAAGATGTTGAGGTTCTCTTTGGGAGTGACAAGGTTGGACAGGATTAGGAACGAGTACATCAGAGGGACAGCTCATGTTGGACGTTTGGGGGACAAAGTTAGGGAGGACAGATTAAGATGGTTTGGACATGTTCAGAGGAGGGAGAGTGAGTATATTGGTAGGAGAATGTTGGACATGGAGCTGCCAGGCAGGAGGCAAAGAGGAAGGCCAAAGAGGAGGTATATGGATGGAATTAATGAGGATATGAAGCTAGTGGGTGCAAGTGTTGAGGATGCAGAAGATAGGGATAGGTGGAGAGAGATGATTCGCTGTGGAGACCCCTGAAGGGAACAGCCGAAAGAAGAAGAAGATACAGTATGCATAGCTTTTTATAGTGTTATAAGGGCCCTATGTAGGCAGCATTCAAGTAAATTATTATGCATTATTACCTGAATTAATATTTAGTTACAATAAATAGGAGCTAATGTTGAAGTAAGGCATGTACTAACCATCGACTACTAAAGAGCTAACCTTAACTAACCTTAACTGTGGTGTGAGTCTGATGAATTCATGTGTGAATAATAGCCACATTAAACTACATGTTAGAACATGTTTTAAGTATATTAATTAACATGTAGGGGTATGCTCAACCAAACATGCTCCATCTGAGGCTAAAACACAGGAAAATGTTAATGTTAATAAATAATAGTATCTGCTAAATGAATAAATATTACTGTATTAATTCCACTCATGTGGGTAAAGGAGCAGAGCCCTGGGCCTGAGCCACCCGGAGTACAGACTAGTACTACAGTGGGATTGGAAGAGAAACTGGATGGTGGGGAATTTTTTTAAAACTCAAAATTGAAATAATTGGTGTTTATTACTATTGTTAAGGGGCAGCGGTGTGTCAAACAGTTAAAGCTCTGGGTTGTTGGTCAGAAGGTCAGAGGTCCAACCCCATCATTGCCAAGCCACTGCTGTTGGGCCCTTGAGCATGGCCTTTAACCCTCTCTGCTCCAGGGAAAGCTTTAACATGGCTGACCATGTGCTCTGCTTCCTAGGGCATGTCAACTGATCGCAACATAGGGGACTGAGCAGTAACTTAGGGGACTGACTCTAACTCTTGTGAAGAAAAGAATTTCTGTATTGTTTATGTGAAGAAAAAAAAGTGGCTTCTTCTAGCGTCTCTGTTAATGTTGGATGAGGAGGACCAGTGAAAGAGATTGGTGAGAAAGTGCACGATCGGGGACGAGACAGATTAATAGACCTAATAGATATTAGCTTATGAAGGTAATCAAGAGCCATCCAGTGATTTCTGTGTATGCATCTGCATACGGCAAGTGATATAAACTGTTAAAAAAGGTGCATCAAAAGATTCTTTCTGATAGAGCAGCTCGGATTTCGAACAGCTAAGTGTTAATTAATACATTAGCTAATAGACATGTATTAACATGTGCTTAAGGTTTCACTATTCAGGCATGAATACATAAGACGTAGTTAAGCTTAGCTCTTCGTTAGTTCTGATTAGTCCATGCTTTAACTCATCATTAGCTCATATTCAAATCAGCTATTAGCATGATTATTCATATACTGTGATTGTAAAGTGCTATTTACTAAGGTCAAGCTGCAGTCGCATGAATAAAATCCGGTCATTCACTTGAACAGAAAAAGAGTTTTATCCTCAAAAAGGTTTTTTCCCCCTTTTTGTGCAGTGTATAATTTCATATCTTCATACTGAGTTCATACAGAGGGACTTTAACCCTACAAATCTGCCACTCTTGGAAGTGTGTCCAGTAGAAAGCACAGCCATGTGGCCAGGGTTATGTATTTCTGGAAGACTGGAAGCTGATTATTATGAATATCTCAAGACATCCTGTTATTTTATACTTTAGCAGCAGTACATGATGGTTAGGAAAGGCTAAATAAGTATCCCAAATGTATAAAATTATTCTATTCTATTCTATTCTATTCTATTTAATAAGCTAACAAGACTGCAAATAATAAAATAGTTAGCACAATGGCCCTCATGGATAATTATTAGTTAGCTGCTGTGGTTCACTGGACCACTTTGTGTAATAAATCCATACTATTCCTTACTATCGATGCATCGGTGTTGAGGCTGCGTATGAGACGAGACAGATGCTGTAGAGACGATATTAGGTTCATACTGATGAGCTATGGAAAAGGAGCTTGTACACACAACGGGCTTTACTTATCAATCTTTTAGTAAAGCTGTGTAAATGTTTGTACAAGAAACAAAGCAACCAAAATGTAAAAAATCTTATGCTGATTTTCTTTGTATGAATGTAGATGAATGTCCATCACCTACAAATGACCAGACATGTGTATGCTACAGATGATTTGCCTTTGGTGACGCCCGCTATTATTTATTTGTTTGTTTTTTAACACATCTATGTAATTTCCCTTGATTGGACCATTAGTCTTGGTTAAAATCCCACCCACTATATAACAGCTACAGTGAGCGAGAGTAAAAGCGATCACGTGCTTCACGTGCTTCACAAGCCAGCAAACCACATCTTTCTAAACTCTGGGTGACGTGAACACCCGTAAGGAACGCAATGCTAGCTGTAAGACACTCAGATCTGCTGTCTTGGACTCGGACGGCTGCGGCATGGTGAGGATTTGAACAATCGCAATCTTTCAGGAAAAATCTACTTTAGAACAGGTAACAGTGCCTGAATGGTCAAAATCTGGGGTCAGATTTAGGGGAAAAGTAACTGTGAATTCAGTGAGGTGAAAATATAAAGAATCTAGTCGTATATCTACTGATCCAAGCAAACACTGGAGTTGAGTTTAATAGGGGTTTTAGTGATGCGTGACTGATGGGTACAGATTGTATTAGCTGTAAAGAAATCTGTTTGTAAACGCTGAATAATTCCCCAAAACACTGAAGATCTAAACAGTGCAGTTAGATTTTTAATCAGATTTTGTGCTAGGCTTTCAGCAGTACCTGAGAGAAAAGCTTCTCTCCATCGTCTCATCACAATCAGTGTTTTGGTGAAAGAATTAAGAAAAACATATTAAATATTAAAGCCAGGTTTCTAAGCAGCTCTGTATGGTTTTCTGTA
>JAUCMX010000006.1:30876277-30903777 GCA_033459395.1 Hemibagrus guttatus | reverse complement strand
CATGGTAGATTTCACACACTTGCTAGAAAAGGCAGTGTTAAAGATAAAACACTCATAGAAAGAACAATATTATCAATATTTTCCTGTCCAGTGTCACCCAGATGAGGATGAGGTTCCCTTCTGAGCCTGCTTCCTCTCAAGGTTTCTTCCTCAGATCATCTCGGTGAATTTTTCCTCACCACCGTCACCTCAGGCTTCTCATTAGGGATAAATGTTAGAGATAAATAATAACTTCACTTTAAACTTCCTCATTATTTTCTCTATGTTTCTATACTTCTGTAAAGCTTTGAGATCATGTCCACTGTTAAAAGTGCTACACAAATAAATTGAACTGAACTGATATCACAGATTTGCTGTTACTGCTACAACGGGCTTGTACTAATAGTGTACTATTATCAAACCCTGTTTAAACACATGCTGAATAAAAATAAAGAGGGTGAAAACAATAGTTTTTATCAGCAGGAGCCAGACTCTAATTCTGGCCTGGACTCATGGGCGCTTTTCTTCACTCTTTATTATCTGTGCTATCAGTTAACACCAATAAACTGAGCTCTGAAAGCAAAGCAAACATTTTAAACTGGTTATTAAACTTTATGCACTGTTTGAGGATAATATTTATTAAATCTGTATATTTTCTGTTTATCCTACACAGCATGGAGTCTATACCAGAGGACATGGAGAGGCACGAGGTGGACTTTTTTTTTATGCTTGATTTTCAATTATTGGAAATCCCTCTCTCGCTGCGAGCTGAGTCTGTACTCCGTGTTTTTATGGGCCTTTTTTCTTAAATTTCCTCAAGCGTTTTATTTTATTTTCATGTCGTGTCTCCGCCCGTGTATCGTCACTACTTTCTGCACTAACATGTCATGATTAATCTTCACCTTTTTTTTGTTTTCACTTTGATTAATTTGTCTATTTCAGACTATATCTCTCAATTCCAAGCCTTTCTTCATTGTTTCGTTCTCCTGTCTCTCTCTTTCTTGTGATATCCCGTTCATTGATCACATGACCTCTGCCTGATTACGGTTATGATTACGGTTTAGCGCCATGTTTTCAGACTGTTGTATTTTCGTACTTAGCCGCAGTTTTGCTAGTCCTACTGTTTACGTTTTCTCGTTCTAGTTCATGTCTTACGGTTTGTTTTGCTCTGTTTAGATTCGAGTTTGCAGAATTGTGACATTACTACGTTACTATAACGCTACGCTGGGTTTTATGTTTCGGGATTTTCAGTCAGTTGTCGAATCACACCATAAAGCCAACGTGCTTCAGACTGAGTTTTGATGTGAGTTACAGTACGGCGTGCAGTACACAGGAGGTCACTGTAAATACTTCAATATGAATTTCTGCAAATTCTCATGAGGATAAAAGAAACGAGGCAGCATGCTGTATTAGTCTGTGGGGCCTGGAATTTGACACATATATAAAAGACTGTGAGAGCAGCAACCTCCTGAGAATTTAATACACTTGAATTCAAGCTCATTTTCTCAGTAGGAATTCTGACTCGAGGTGAAATCCCTCGTGCACACAGGATACAGCTTGTCTTGTCTCCAGCTACGGCACTGTCACTCATTTCAAAATGATCAATATTAGGTATTGACTAATGCTCAAAGCTTTGACGTTAGTGTCATATTAAAAAATGGGAGAAGTGGAATCCTGATTTAATAGATTTAAGGATTCCAGTCACTATTCAGTCTTTTCAGGATTTCCTAACTTTGCGATTGCAGAAATGGACATAAAATCATGCAAACCTAGAGAGGAGATTCAAAATTCCTGAAGATTTTCCGCAGATTCGGGCCGCGTCATGGGACATCATCATGTGACACATTCAGATCTCTTCCATTCACATGTGTGGAACGTGAGTACAGCTCTCATAGAAACTCATCACATTGGGGGACGTGGGAGCTTAGTGGTTAGAGTGTTGGACTAATGCTCAGACGGTTGTGAGTTTGAATCCCAGGTCCACCAAGCTGCCCCTGCTGAGCCCTTGAACAAAGCCCCTAACCCTCAGTTGTATAAAAAATGAGACAAACATAAGCCACTCTGGATAAAGATGCCTGCCATAAATGTGAAGTGCAAATGTGTCTTCACTGCCAGGAGTTTAAAGAAGAATGCTTAATGCTTGCACTTTTGCCAATTCAAATAGTTTTCCACAAAAAATTCAGCAAGTTGCCTCACAAATTTGGAAAATCAAGCATTTTTGGCTTCAAGATTCATAAAAACCCCGGCTGACTAACACACACAATAATCACTGAGCCACAAGAGCCCCAGAACCTAAACATAACAAAATACAATATGAATGCCCTCCCTTATGAAATTTCACCTTAAGAATTTAAATCTTGCAAGCAATTTGCATCGGCATACAAAGCATTTTCAGCATAACAATGAATGAACCAGTCCAAACTGAACGCCGGCTAAGTTGCACGTACGTCCAGGAGCCATTCAAAACTCGTTAGCATCAATGGAAAGTGAAGCAAGTTTATAAATTTTACGAATTGTTTTCAGTCAGTGAAAGCTGTTGTGAAAGAGTCAACCCACCATACCAACATTACCTTCGGCATGCGATCAAAAGCTAGGTGATTTCTGGAGCGTTTTGTTGACAGATCGGTGGCGTGGGTGCTCTGTTCTATTTTTAGCCCAAGCTTGGTGGCACGACTTCCTGTGAGGAGCTTTGACCTGGAACGCTTGGCTTGGGTCAGTTCTTTGTAAGCAGCCGTACAGTTTACATACGCTTCGTATCGGTCATATTTTTGGGCGGCTGGAACGGATTATCTGCGTTTACATTATTATTTCTGATGAGAAAATTCATATCACAATACAAACTTTCACCTTAAGAACTCGAATTAAATTCCTAAGCACTTGCTCTCCAAACCTTATATATGTTGCATATAATATATTGTTAATTCTTTTCTCATAAACATGAACACACTACAGACACAATGGCTCTAATAAGCCACGTCTATTTCTATATTTACCTCCAGTCTCTCTGGTTACAGAACCTTCAGTTTTTCGCAGCAGTAGGTGAATACGTGGATTACGTTACACTTGGTATATAATCTGCTATAATATGAGAAAATCAGGGCAGTGAATCCTGCTGTGAAACAGTTTTAAGCCTCGAGCTGGTCTGAAATATTCGCAATACTAATAAGATATTTTTCCAGAAAAGCCTAAGAATTGAAGCAAGAGGCAGGATGAAGACACTGGTGTCTGCTAGTGTTATTATCCTCTGTGCCCAGGTGCAGCCGAGGCCAGTTATTGGACTGATAACAACAATACGAGCAATCTAGGGACATAAATATGTTTTCTAAAGAAAGAAAGGCACCGAATTGTTGGCAGCCAGTTAGGAATAACATGAGCTTAAAACTAAAATAGATATTTGTACAGAGAGGTTTTCACACACAAACAGCAAACTCCATTTTCTTTAACTGACAATCGATCAATTTGTCATTACTTTCTCTTTTTTTATTTATTCTCTCTTTTCTTTTTCTCTCACCTCCTTTCTTGTAGAAAACCAATTCGGTCTTGAATTCCCGTCGGTCATCCAGAGCGCTCTGGATTTGCGCCGTCAGCCTGTCGCTGGTCTCGGGCCCATACAGAAAGTTGCACGCGCAGCTCTTCTGCATCAGCTCAGCACGAGCGTAGCCTGTCAGCTCGCAGAACCCATCCGAGCAGTACACGATGGGGTAGAGGGACTGGACCTGGGCATTCCCCAGCACAAAGTTGCTATCTGTGACAGAAACAGAAAGGGATTAGGGCAGTTTGTGGCTTGAAGCGTTTTAAAAGATGTTCTCAATAGCACTTTTCAGACTGAGCTTCCATAGCACTCAAGGCTCTGAAACTCTGCTCTGAAGCAGGCTTAGCAGCGCCTTCACAGTGTTAACCCCACATCGTGGTGAAAAAGGTGTGCAGTTTGAAACAAACTTAACACTTAACACAGAAACCCAATCAGAACTGAACAGCACGTGACTCATATTACATGCTTTTTACAGTCTCGCTTTTGTAAACAAAAGTTGCAGCATTTGAATGGAAAAAATGTGAAATGGTGAATGGAAACATGTCAGTAAGCGTGAAGAGGAATTTTACTTTTCCTACTTTTCCAGTTTTGGTAAGCGAATTCTGTTCATCTGCCAGGTGGTCAGAAATAAATGAGTGTTTAAGGAACTGACTCAAAACGAGCGGAAGCTGGAAAGCAAAGAAAGTCTGGTCAACTACACAACAAAAATGATTACAAAGCCGCGAAAGATAACAATACCTTCTCAGGTGCAGGAAGAGCAGACCTGCTCATGTTTTTTTGAAATTTTATTCCCAATTCTTAAAGATTGAAATGTCAAATATAGAGTTTATTTTTGTCATGTGGAGTATATTGGAGTATATTCCTGTATAGCAGGCAGATG
Organism: Hemibagrus guttatus; assembly: GCA_033459395.1. Lineage (NCBI taxonomy): Eukaryota > Metazoa > Chordata > Actinopteri > Siluriformes > Bagridae > Hemibagrus > Hemibagrus guttatus. The sequence goes on along the minus strand of JAUCMX010000006.1, from coordinate 30,899,386 downwards.
TGCAGAATTCTTAATAGAATAAAAGCCTTTATTTGTCACATATACATTACAGCGCAGTGAAATTCTTTCTTCACATATCCTAACTTTGGAGGTCAGAGCACAGGGTCAGCCATGATGAAGAGCCCCTGGAGCAGAGAGGGTTAAGGGCCTTGTTCAGGGACCCAACAGTGGCAGTTTGGCATTGCTGGAACTTGAACCCTGATTCTCCAATCAACTACTCATAGCCTTGACCGCTTGACCTCTATATCCATGTATGTTTGTCAAGAATCGGTCTTATAATGCAGAAAAGCTTTCCTCTGATATGAAGCCTGCTCTTTTCACTGCAAACTCTTTCTACCATCCAACAACTGTCCTTCTGACAGACACAAGACCCCTCTGCCCTCCACACTGTCCTTCCTTTTTACCCACATTTAGGAATAGAAGAGCTTAAAATAATCTTAAGCTTAAAAATAGCTTAAAATAATCATGTAATCTATGATATATCAAATTAATCAGAGTAATTAAGAATAATTCTTGGTCTGAGATTCAGTATTACACTATTACTCCTGGACATTATAAATTCACTGAGCAAAAAATGTTCTGCCCTTAATAATCTACAATTAGATGTCCATTTAATCCATTTTATTATCTTCTGGATACTTGACACAACTGGCAACCAGATTGTGGACAGATCATCATAATAATCTAAATGAGAGGCTCAGGCATTGATGTTGAGCTTCTGTGTAAACCAAATCCGAATTCGGAGAAAGTTTCGCAAATAAACACTGACTTATGCCAACTTCTCACCAACTTCTCTTCTTCTTCTACTTATTATTATTATTATTATTATTATTATTATTATTATTATTATTATCACATTCCACTGTTGTCCATGTGAGCTGATGCAACACATTTTTATGTTCTGGCCCTTTTTTGTCCCAAATGTTCAATACACACCGAAATATCATAAACAAATCCAAGCTCCAAGCTGCACAAATGATGCTCTAAGCCTTCCCCTGGGGTTTCTTTTAAACAAACAACAGGATGCAGCAGCGCAGAAAAAAAATCACTGGTGAAGACAGCGTTGTTACAAGCAGAACAAAAGCCATTAATCAAATACAGAACAATTAAACAGCTGGACTGGCCTTCTGTCTTCAAATCCAGCAAAGCTAATGCTCAGCCTGAGACCTTGGTGTGTGTCTTACCAACACATAGCTTGTGTTGTTCCCTTTTTAAACTTAAGCCCTTTGTAGAAATAGAAGAATATTTTCATCCATTGGGAAATTATTTCTTCTTGTTCAGGCACCACTATTGATATAAGGCAACTCAGTCCATTTCAGGAGGTGATGGAGATTTGGATCAGACTGGTCAGCATTACAGACATGTTTTAGGAGGGTTTGTGTGAGACGTGCAGTGTGATGATGATGATGATGATGATGATGATGTCAGAGCAGCACTTCTTAAACCCTGATGGGAGCAGCACACTGTCAGGATGTCAGCACAGCACCTGTCTGCTTAAGAGGAGATGAGGATGGGAAGAAAGCGAGACAGAGAACACAGAGCTGCCAAATCCACTCTCATGGAGAAGACAGTGAGTGAAGGAGACAGGTGCTGATACGCTGATTAGTGAGCTCAGCCATGAAAAAAACAAACAATCGGCAAAAGACAGAGGTATAATAAAGCCTGGAAGAATCTCGACGCACCTTAAGCTTTCTATTATTCAATGCACATAACAACAGCAGCACTGTGAAGCCTTGATGGAGGAAGGACTTCCTGCTGTGAGTATTCCTCAGCTCTACACCAGCGCTAGAGTGAAATGTATATGTGCTGTGCTTGGAGACAGACACTTAGCTCTGTACATTATCATTAAATATGATTCAGCTTCCTGTGTGTGCTATACACACACACACACACACACACACACACACACAGTTTTTTAATTAAATACTTTTATGTATTTTATTTATAAAAAAAAAATATTTAACACTGAAAAAAAACACCATCAGCTTGTTTTACCCTGTTTTTACTAAAAAAATTAATAAATGAATAAATAAATAAATAAACGGATATCACAATATCCAAGCTACACCGGTCAGCCATAACACTGTGAGCAGTGCCAGGTGAAGTGAATAAGACTGAGTATCTCCTCATCATGGCACCTGTTAGTGGGTGGGATATATTAGGCAGCAAGTGAACATTTTGTCCTCAAAGTTGATGTGTTAGAAGCAGGAAAAATGGACAAGCGTAAGGATTGAGCGAGTTTGATGAAGGACCAAATTGTGATGGCTAGACCACTGGATCAGAACATCTCCAAAACTGCAGCTCTTGTGGGGTGTTCCCGGTCTGCAGTGGTCAGTATCTATCAAAAGTGGTCCAAGGAAGGAACAGTGGTGAACTGGAGACAGGGTCATGGGCGGCCGAGGTTCATTGATGTACGTGGGGAGCGAAGGCTGACCCGTGTGGTCCGATCCAACAGACGAGCTACTGTTGCTCAAATTGCTGAAGAAGTTAATGCTGGTTCTGATAGAAAGGGGTCAGAATACACAGTGCATGATGGCTCAGGGCTGTTTTGGCAGCAAAAGGGGACCAACACAATGTTAGGCAGATGGTCATAATGTTATGCCCAGTCAGTGTATCTTATAAAAGAATCTTTATTACGATATTATATTGATATTATTTCGACACACACATCACGCTGTACTGATGCCCTTAACAGACTCCTACAGCAGAAAATAAAGCAGATGATTTTATAGAATTTTATAAATATTAATATGGACTATTATTCTGACAGGTGCAATGGAAATCATATTCATGCATATTAATAATTCACATAAAATAAACAGCCCTCAGAGACCTAAAATTGGTCCATATACTGCACAGAATGGAGCAAAGATTTTACATGAAGGACGCAGAGACACGACCAACATAACTAACATTCAGAACAGTTCTGATCTTTTGCTCATCCGGGTCCAGTTCATGTCATTTTCTTTTACAAATTCTCTGGCTTTGACAAACAGGCTACTGTACCTTTTTTCAGTGGACTGCGTCAGAGCTTTAAGAACATTTTCTTCTCCTCGGATAATCTTAACGCTAATCTTCTGCAGCTTTAACAGATCTTCTTCAGACACGTCAGTGAAGTCTGATCTTTCCCCTTTCAAAACCAGCATCCGTTACAAATCTACTGCCTCTCAGTCCCTACATTTCCCACTGCACACTTTTTTACACTGCTAATTCACAGCCACAGAGACCACTTCCTCCAGAAAAGTGAGGAAATGCACAATTATTTCGATGACGCTGGATTTGTTAAAAAGCATTAAGGCTTTATTAACACTATCCAGAGAAAGCCAGCACAGGCCTTTAGACAAACTGCAAATGCACAGACAATTTCTTTGGTGTTTTTCTTTTTGATTCTTTTTTTTTAACCCTTTTTATCAGTGCACTGGTCTTCCATTCAGCCAGCAGAAAAGAAATGGACCATATCAGACATTTTCGATCAGTATAAACATATGGATTATTTTTGGCCGTGAGTCAGATATGAAATGAGTCAGGACTGCTGGCTTTCAGTGTGAGATGTGTGTTTTTATCTCTGTTGGATAACCTTACACAGAATGTTAGTGGTTGAAAATAACGCCTTCAAATTTTAGATACTTATGAACAAGCGCTTGGGGCGTCTCAGAAAGTAAATGTAATATTTTTATTTTATTATATCACAGTGCTCAGAAGGTTTTCAGAAGGTTTTGATTCATTTTTCCGTAACCAGACATTAATGTTGATATTAAAGTGCTCGCTCTAATACCTTATCAGGACTTGGATAAGGTATGGTTTGTACTGCATATAAAGGCAAAAAAATATGCGCTGTTTTTTTGTGAGGTGATGTTTTTGCCATTTTTGGAAGGAGTCTCCAGTGTCAGTGCTTTGTAATAGTCACAAAAAACTAGATTTTTTTTTTTATTCAGATCTTCAAGGTTGAAGTTTGCAGCTTCTTAGTAACATGAGAATACATTTTGTACATTTTGTACTTATAAACTTCAGGAAAGAGAAAAAAATAGCCTGATGTGGGAAGAAGTGTTTATAGCTGCTATAATGTAAGTGATAACACGAACTAACCTTTTCCATGGATTCCACAACATTAAATCTAATTAGAAACTGATAATACACTAATCAGGCATAACATTATGACCACCTTCCTAATATTGTGTTGGTCCCCCTTTTACTGCCAAAACAGCCCTGATCCGTCCTGCACTGTGTATTCTGACATCTTTCTATCAGAACCAGCATTAACTTCTTCAGCAATTTGTCTGTTGGATCGGATCACACAGGCCAGCCTTCGCTCCCCACGTGCATCAATGAGCCTTGACCGCCCATGACCCTGTCGCCGGTTCACCACTGTTCCTTCCTTGGGCCACTTTTGATAGGTATTGACCACTGCAGACCGGGAACACCCCACAAGAGCTGCAGTTTTGGAGATGTTCTGATCCAGTGGTCTAGCCATCACAATTTGGCCCTTCATCAAACTCGCTCAAATCCTTACACTTGTCCATTTTTCCTGCTTCTAACACATCAACTTTGAGGACAAAATGTTCACTTGCTGCCTAATATATCCCACCCACTAACAGGTGCCATGATGAGGAGATCATCAGTCTTATTCACTTCACCTGGTCAGTGCTCACAGTGTTATGGCTGACCGGTATAGCTTGGATATTGTGATATCTGTTTGTTTATTTCTTTATTTTTTATCTGAACTCATGATCATAACTTAGTATCATCATGATACTGCGAACACATTTGGTTGCACCACATGAGACCCGAACGGCTCTTACATACTCTCAGTGAGCTTTCTTATACTGTATTAAAGCACTAAACATCATACAGTATTAGCCATGTGTAAACAAAAACAATCTGTTTATACCGGAGGACGAACGGAAAAATAGAAAATTTACTGGTGAATATTGTGGAGCACATGGCATGTGTATATCTTGGGGATTTGTGTTTGTGTATGTGATCTGCTGTAATATCTTTATAAGCTTTTAGAGGCTTCTGCACCAACACCTGAGATGTCATTTCTCTATACAACATTACATCTAATGCTAATATCTCTCAGTGAAAACATCTTCTCTGTCTCTACAGTTCTATCCTCTGGGTGTCGAGTGTTGTCCTAGCCAATGATCAACTTTACACCACTGGTTGCATTGTGCATTTCAAAACAGACATGGGATCCCAGCACATCAGTCTGGATTGATGGCCTCGATTTTAGCGGCTGAAAAAAATAATTAGGAGTGCACACTTTAAAAAGTCAAAATCCCAAATGCATGTAACTGACAGTGAAATAAATTGAGATTGGTCCGGTGACAATATTCAGCATGTGAATATGCCTTACCTTTAAAAACACATTCTCTACAGGGAAAACCTGCAAATGTGAAAAAGGCTTTATCACTAAACACTTTAAACAGGTTAGTTTATAAGGCTGCAAGAAACTGAGAATTCACAAGCATCATCGCTATCACACCACAGATTTGTCATCATAGTTCTCTTTACACATCCCCAGTCCTGGTTATGTCAGGTGCCTCCATAGGTACAGAATCCAGACCCAAATGCAGGGATAGCACAACAAACTGGGGATTTATAAAAAAAAAATAACCGGACTATAGACACATAGAAACACCGTGGGGAGAAGCTAGATAACTGAAACAGAAAATGAACAAACAAAAAACCAAACCATGGAAACAGGAGACAAGAAACAGGAGTCAAAAGATGATGTAACAAAAGACACAAGCCCCAGACAGCAGGTATATACAGGGAAGGTAATCACTGAAACATAAGGAACAGGGGGAAAGGGAGGAAGGATCGGGCGGGGCAAGCTCATGTGCAAACATAACGCAAACAGCAGCACATGGGAAAATAATGTAAAGAAACCCTGCCAGACCGCCCTCTGGTGTCCAGCAGTCCACAGCAGGTTGGCTGATTTAAAAAACAAAACAAACAAACTTAGCATCAGTACCCGGCAAAATACTCCAAAAGGATTCATTTATAATCCATATGCTGGTAAAAACCCCATTCCCTGGACATGCACTGACCTCAAATTCCAACAATAAAACTTCACGCAGCAGCGACATACTGAAACATCATTCATTCATTGTGTACCGCTTATCCGATCTATTCTCGGGTCACGGGGAGCCTGTGCTATCTCAGGCGTCATTGGGCATCAAGGCAGGATACACCCTGGATGGAGTGCCAACCCATCACAGGGCACACACACACACTCTCATTCACTCACACAATCACACACTACGGACAATTTAGAGATGCCAATCATCCTACAATGCATGTCTTTGGACCAGGGGAGGAAACCCCCGAGGCACGGGGAGAACATGCAAACTCCACACACACGGCAGAGGCAGGAATCAAACCCCCAACCCTGGAGGTGTGAGGCTAACGTGCTAACCACCAAGCCACCGTGCCTCCTGAAACATCATGTTTTGGGAAATTTACTTCACAATGCTTATTGAAAGTGTTCTCATTGAGAGTTGTTCAGGAAATGGCCAGCAGCAGCCATTCTGAAGAGATGGAGTCAGATCTCTAAAAGGAAAACCTTTTGGCAAATCACCATTTACATAACTCTGTCTGAGAGCTCACAGATGAGGTCATGTGGAGTCATCAGAGTTATGGTTTTTGGGCTGAAAAGCAAGCTGAAGGCTGAGAAAGACACTATTTCATGACAGGCATATGAATGAACAACACAAGCTCACAAACTGGCTTATAGGACATACGAACCGAATGTCCACATCTTATACATTTTGGCTGAGTTTTTCATCCAGAACACTTCTGTAATTTATTTATATAACCATTCATATATAATGAAAACAAGCCTTTTTTTCATTATCTTTACACAACTAACTGGCTAATAACAAAATGAGCTAACTTTGGTATACAGTATAATAACTATATAAATTGGTTTCATGTATTGAACTCGTCAGGAATCTCCAAAGACCTGAGCTCAGTGTGTTTGGGGTTTCATGGTCTCAACCTGATCAGTGGCCTCTTTGTGTCTACTGGAATATAGTTAGAATAAAGTTAAGTTGTCTTTATTTGTCACATATACATTACTGCACAGTAAATTCTTTCCCATCCTTTGGGGTCAGATCACAGGGTCAGCCATGATGCAGTGCCCCTAGAGCAGGGGGGGTTAAGGGCCGTGCTCAAGGGCCCAACAGTGGCAGCTTGGCAGTGCTGGGACTTGAATCCCAATCAACAACCCAGAGCCTTAACCACTTGAGCTACCACCACATCATTATAGAGAACTGTAACTAGTTAATATAGTTAAATATTAACTATATATTGGAGAATATAATCCTTTCAGAAGTCACTAGAATAAGTTGGCTGTTTTGTTTGGAAGCAAAAGTTCAGCAGCCTCCAAATAAATCCAGTTCATAGACGTTAACTACATACTTGTTGAATGGCAGCAAAATCAACCATAGACTGATAGAGTTTATTTCACATGAGCTCACAACATTCTCCATTTACTGAGACAGGAAGTGAGGAGCACTGCAGCATTACATCTTCCAAGTAGAAAAACAGAGAAGAGGACCATTCCAGGACAAAAAATGTGAGATGGCGCCTATGTAAATGTCAATCACTCCAGATTAAAGTGATGGGATATAGATAGGAGTCTTTATTTGTCACATACACATTACAGCACAACCACAGTACAACAAACAGCACAATGACCCAGAGCCTTAACAGTTTGAGCCATCACTTCCCCTGCCCCTGAGTGGTAGCTCAAGTCGTTAAGGCTCTGGGTCATTAACTGGAAGATTGGGGTTCAAGCCCCCAACCCACCCTGCTCCAGGGGCACTGCATCATGACTGACACTGCGCTCTGACCCCAAGGATGGGATATGCGAAGAAATGATGTATATGTGACAAACAAAGACAACTTAACTTCTCCAAAACAGCAGGTGTTGTTGGTAGTTTCTGGTGCGGAAAAAATGGGCAAGTGAAAGAATCTGAGTGACTCTGACCTTTGACAAGGTGCAAATTGTGATGTTTAGGTGCCTGGGTCAGAACTTTTGGGGCAGTGGTAGCTCAAGTCGTTAAGGCTCTGGGTCATTAACTGGAAGATTGGGGTTCAAGCCCCCAACCCACCCTGCTCCAGGGGCACTGCATCATGACTGACCCTGCGCTCTGACCACAACCCTCCAAGGATGGGATATGCGAAGAAATGATGTATATGTGACAAACAAAGACAACTTAACTTCTCCAAAACAGCAGGTGTTGTGGGTAGTTTCTGGTATTCAGTGGCTAGTACCTACCAAAACCATACAGCAGGGCAGGCCGGCTTGATTTCAGCACACTAAATAAAATATGTAACCAGCCTCACTTCCAAAGACTCCAGATTTCTTTTCTCACACATTTCCCACTTTTACTCTGTGTGATTCTCCCTCCAATGGATATGCCAGAAAAAGTGAACAACTTTGTCTTTTTCAGTCTGCTCTGGTTATTTCCAAGACTTAACTAATGTCTGGGATTTTTAATTAAATACTTACAGGTTTGTTTTCACTTTGATCAATTAGCTTCATGCTGCAACTCACACCTGCTGACTGTATTTCCATTTCACAGCTCTTTTGGACTATTGCAGTCACTGCTGTAATTACTTGTAATGGCTGTAATCAAGCATGTTAAAATTCTTCAGTGCAATCAGTTACTGCATTAACTGCTTGATCAATCAAAGAACAAAGTATTGCTCTTTGTATTGCTTAGTGTTGTTTATTCCTCACCTGGGTTTGTGTGTACAAAGAAAAAACTGAAAACGTTGCATATTTACTCGTTCACGTTTTCCGCATATGTTCAGCTGTCGTTGTGCTTCATCGGTGAATGTGGCTCGTTGTTTTTTTAAAGAGTGATAAATTAGATAGCTTAGCTGAAAGTGTAAGCGAGACGGGGCCAGTGTAGACTTGAAGCTGAAGCATCTCAGGAGACATCTGGATTGTGGGTTTATTTGGTTTTGGGTTCACAGAATGAGAGAGAAACCTGACCCAAGACGTCTCGCTAATAATAATTTATTTGATACGTTCAGGAAAATCTTAAACAATTAGCTGTTTTTTATTTTATTTTTGTGTGTGTAACTTAGCGATGATGCTGATTGTGTTAACTGATATAAAATTGCAGTTGTTTGCATTGTAAGGTGCATTGTAATGGAGTGATGTTACTGTGCTGAACCTTCAAATTCCTGCAATGCTGCAGAACTTTCATAAATAAAACAGCATCTTCTAGTGGGAGCTGCTGCCCATGAACGGTGTCTGTGTGTGTGTGTGTGTGTGTGTGTGTGTGTGTGTGTGTGTGTGTGTGTGTGTGTGTGTGTGTGTGTAGGTGTAGAGAGAGAAAGAGAGAAAGAGATGGAGGGGGGTAGAGGCAGAGACAGAGAGAGAGAGAGAGAGAGAGAGAGAGAGAGAGAGAGAGAGAGAGAGAGAGAGAGAGAGAGGAGAGAGAGAGAGAGAGAGAGAGAGAGGGAGAGAGAGAGAGACAGAGAGAGAGAGAGAGAGGGAGGGAGAGAGAGAGAGAGAGAGAATGAAAGTTCAGTTCAGGGTTGTGTGGTACATATCAGTGGTGTCAGTCGTCTACATGGCCTTGTCTCACTCTCAGCCTGGGAAACCTCATAATATTAATTCAATACCCTCTGAGACCCAAACATCATTTCCATGATCATTGTAATGTTCTCATACATAATGCACTTGTATATTTCAAATGCTTCAAAATCTTCATTCTCTTCAGAAGAATATAGCACAAGTGTTTTAATGCACAGCTTTATTTGCTCCCAAAAGGCCGAATAAGCCAAACATTTCAGTTTCTAATGCAATTCATTTTTAATGATTTTTTTTCTTTTTACTTGTTGCTGCACTGTACAAGACAGTGGTGAGAGCGGCTCCTGGGAAAAGAGACTCCTGGGTTTGAGAGCAGAAGATGGATCTGAGACGAGTTTAGAATTTCAGATACGTCAAAGATGAAGGAAATAGATAGAAAAATAGATTCTGCTGCAAGATACTACAACCAGCACCATAACACATCAGAGCGTCTGGTCTTGACCACGTCTCAGGCTTGGAGACCTGACTGAGAGTCCACTGGCTTTGGTCTTGGACTTGGCTCGTACATTAAGAATAATCTTTGGTCAATTGTTTCGGTCCACCTGACCTTTTAGCGATACATTGGTTTACGTGATGACGTCAGCCTTTAAAAAAAATTATATTCATGCATCATTGGGCCATGTTTTAAAACGACCTTGTGCTCAAAATCGTAAAGTTCTAAGTTTTAAGTTCTTTTTTTTTTTTTTTTAAAACAATTCAATTTACTTGTACAGCACTTTAAAAAATGGACATTGTCTTAAAGCAGCTTTACAACAATTTAACTGCCCCACTGTCTGTCTAACACACTGCGCTGTTCTGTGTGTAGTGGACAGGACAAGGATAGCAGAGTAAAAGGTTTCTCTTCTTGTTTTTTTAGACTAGGCCTCACACACACACACACACACACACACACACACACGCACACACAGGCTTAATGCTTGCTGGCAGCTATGAATATTACATATTGCACTGAGAGGTACAACACACAACATATGCTCATAAATGTACACACACACACACACACACACACACACACACACACACACACACACACACACACAGTATATACAAAGATACAAAGATATGGCAGTTATATGAATTTACAAAAACGCAACAAAATGTTCTGAAGACACAAAACAGTTAAAGAGGGATCCGGTTCTCTGTCTGTGTGTGTGTGTGTGTGTGTGTGTGTGTGTGTGTGTGTTTCAGCTGTATTGTGCTTCAACAGCTCTTTGTTTTCTCATTTTGTTCTCCAGAAATCCCAACCCATGCTTGGTGGAAGAAGAGAGAGTATCAAAGCATCACAGCTTCCATTAGCTTTAATGTTATTCCAGTTGATAATGGCTGTCTAAGAAGAGCAGACAGACGATAGATAAAGATAAAGGGAGAGTACCCTCTGATATTTCCTAGCTATGAGTCTGAGGCAGGATATTTCTAGAAGGAAAGAAAAGCTGTCATTTTTAGGATGTAGGTAGTAATAGTAATAAATTGTAAATATGATTTGACAGTGATGAGGCATGTGCAGGATCAGTATCTGAGATATAAGCTAAAGGGCACAAGCTAACAGCATGATTTACACCAGTCACTGCTCATCCCACCCATCCGCCCGCCCATCCGCCCGCCCATCCGCCCAACCCACCCCACCCCACCCCACCCATCCGCCCCCTCACCCAACCCACCCATCCGCCCCCTCACCCAACCCACCCATCCGTCCCCTCACACAACCCACCCATCCGTCCCCTCACACAAACCCATCCACCCACAACCCATCCACCCAAAACCCATCCACCCAAAACCCATCCACCCAAAACCCATCCACCCATCCATCCATCCATCCATCCACCCATCCAACCGGAGTACCTGGAGGAAACCACTGAAGTAAAGAGAGAGAGAACATTCAAACTCCACACTCCAGTGGTGGTCAGTAATGAAGTAAATGTAATTCTTTACTGTACTTAAGTATCTTTTTCCAGTATCTTTACTGTACTAAAGTATAAATTTTACTTTCACTCCACTACATTTTGAAGTAACTTTCTACTCCACTACATTATCCCACATCTCTGGTTACTGGTATTAAAAAAAAAAACCAGTTGTCCAATCACAGCAAAGCAAACCGAGCTGCAGCGTGCATTATTTTTGAAACAAAGTAGCTTTTTGGTTCCATTAAACATTACGGTAGCGCATTAGCACTGCAGTGTCACAGCCCGAAATACTGTAGCCTATGATGGAGGAAAACCCTGACCCCATCCCGCCACCTGACCACCCGTGACCCATGGACTGACCTGCAGGATTTGTTTTAAGTTGAAGAACAGAAGAAAGACTCTTTCATCAGATACCTGCTCTGCCCCCATGCTCCCCCATCTCCTCCCCCAACCAGCCCTCATCAGTGATAGAAATCTGACTCAAAAGATATTCAGAATCCAGCCTCATCACTCTGCTCATCACTCAGTGCTCTACTTCTGCCAGGATGTTTTCATGGTGAAAAATCTACAACTAAAGCCTTCAACTTCCTGCTCATAACTCAGTTATACATAAATGAATTATTTAGTGAAAATAATAATCAGGAACATTCATTCATGTACTGCGATTATGACAGAGAAATGATGAAAGTCTGTTATATAGAAGGTGTTTATCGCTGGATCAAGTTTATAAATTTGCTCTAATCTCAGCAGAGGTGTGCTGATTAATTAAAATATTACGATTCACTGCAAATATACAGACATCTGATTGATCAGCCTTGTCCAGTGACGGACATCCTTTATGGGTGTGGTCTCTTCCAGGATAACTCCACCCCCAACCACAGGATATGAGGACCGACTGGCTGAGGATGAAAACGATCTGAATCATACTGAAGCTTTGGTCTTGTCGCCAGATCGCAAATAAAATAGCAAAACCTGTAGCAGACTTAGGGTTCGTGTTAGACCGAGCTCTGGAACATCACCAACAAAACACCAAGTGAGAGAACATCTTTCAGAAGAACAGTGTTTGTTAGTCCAGTACATTTCCAAAAATGTTAAGAATCAATGCCATTACCTGTTCCTTATGCTCTCTCTCTGTGGTATACTTTGATTTTAGTACAATAAGGTATATGTGCACTTCTATTAATATTATATTAATTTCTCATTCGGTTGTTTTTCTTCACCAGACATTTTCATATCTTCATGTCCTATCTGAGAGTTGTTATGACGTTCCCCTCGCCTATTCCCAGGGTTGCCGTACATTTTGTGTTGAAAACGTACACGTCGGCCTTGCTGATTCTCCCTATACCATGGTGCGTAGGCACAGACGAGCACATGGCTTTGGCTTCGCAGGCCAAAGGCCTCTCCGCCGAAGCCTGAGACGCTACCTTGAGAGTGCTCGCCTCTTAAGATTCGTGGCAACTGAACTCAGCCACTTCCTGTCTGATGTATAACCTTCCTGTTCTTGCTGAGGCCTCCACTCAGCTGAGTGGACCTGAGCCTGATCTTGACACCCAGCCTGACCCTGCTGCTGAACCTGAACCTGATTCTGAGCCGGAACCTGATGCCCTTAATCTCGCTGGGTCCCCTTCCCCCTCTGATTGCTTGGATCATTTTCCCTCTCCTCCTCCTTCTTCATCCTCCTCTGCTTCTTCATTCCACCCTTTTTCTCCATCCTACTCAGCAACGTCTCCTACTGCCCACTTGGCTGATATCTCGGCTGAAGAATAAAGCTGGTAGTTGCTAATCTCTGTTTTTCTTTTGTTTTTGTAATGAACCTTTGTGTTCCCATAAAATAATGTTTATTAATGTCTAATAAACTACTCACTACTTGATTATGAGTCTCTATATTTATTTTATTTTTTTATTTTTTTTATCCATATGCTATTGTTAGTAAATTTTAACTGTCATCTAAAGGTTATACTGCTTTGATATTGATTTAAGATGAGGATAGTAAAGTGAGATTAATGGATTATGTTTTAAAATAAGTAAAGAACAGAGTTGCTTAATCTGAGTAATTTGTTAAGGATTAAATGATTATTAAATGATTAAAGTAGATAGTAAATTATTATTAAATTTATTTAAAGATTTCTAGATTAAATGATTAAAGTAAATTAGAGTAACAAAAGATTTAATAATTGAAATAGATTAGATTTATTTTTTGTAAATATAGTTAGCTAGAAGTAGAATTATGAATTGATTAGAATTTGATTTATGCAAAAGTATGATTCTTCAAGGAAATTTTCAACACGGCGGAGTTGGGACGTGCAGCGTTTTAATTATTAATTGTTTTTATTATTATTTTCTAGAGCAAGCCTCCAACCATTCCAAACGTTTACTTCTCAAAGAGTCATTTCTGTTAATGCGATAAAGTAAGACACAGAGATCATGTTAGTGATTGGAGTTGTGTAATTTCACTAAGAGCTTGCGTTGAGACACGACACGAGGACATCTGAGTCACATTTAACCGAGAGATGCTGTGACACTGATGATGTTAAATCAGAGGGTTTTTTTGTTTGATCGCTATTGCTGCCACAGACAGAACATAAATGTAGTGAATGAGAAAAGCAGATGGACCCTAAATGATGTCACGCAGATCCAGCAGTTGCTTCCGATGTTTATTCCTCAGGCTTGAAAGCTTTGTACCTTTGCTCAGTGATGTTACTGAATAATGAGCTTTAAGGATAGCAGCAGCGCTAGTTAAGTGTTTCATGGCTAATCAGGAGCCATTTCTGATTTCTGAGCATATTTAACTGAGTAGTTTAAGGTTGCTCAGAGGCCCAGCAGTGGCAGCTTGGTGGACCTGAGATTCAAACTCATAACCTTCCAACTAGTAGGCCAGAGCCTTAGCCACTAAGCTACCGCATACCCATAATATGTAACCCCATATGAGTCAGGAACACTAACACACATCACAGGAGAAAGCCAGCTCACACAGGAAGCACTGAACAATTCGACAATATGTGATGCATCTATGTGCTTTTTGCAAACATTTTTCTTAAAAACATGCTTTAAAGACGATTCTGTCTGATTACATTAGACACGTTCTGTCTTTTTCACTCTAGTCCCCTTCATTTCTGTCACTTTTCCCAATAAAAACACAGAAGTAAATGAGTGAATAAGGAGCAGTCTATTAAGTGCCTATAAGCAGCCGCTCATGTGCGTAATTGCTTTGTGCATGAAGAGATCCTCCAGATCACTGCTCCTGAATGGATGTCCTCCTGAGAATTAAAAAAAAAGCATCGTCTGAAACTGAATCAACATCAGCAACACAGACTAGAGTGGAGGTAGTGTTGAGGGACTGGCTCAGGAAACATCCATTTAGATCCTTCACTAAAGTCACAGTGTTCATTTTTAGCTACCAAATGCAGATCTGTACAATAATCATAACTGCTGAATCTTTCCTCACAGCTCACTCACAGCAGCTATACACACCGATCAGCCATAACACTGTGAGCAGTGCCAGGTGAAGTGAATAAGACTGAGATCTCCTCATCATGGCACCTGTTAGTGGGTGGGATATATTAGGCAGCAAGTGAACATTTTGTCCTCAAAGTTGATGTGTTAGAAGCAGGAAAAATGGACAA
Source organism: Hemibagrus guttatus (assembly GCA_033459395.1). Lineage (NCBI taxonomy): Eukaryota > Metazoa > Chordata > Actinopteri > Siluriformes > Bagridae > Hemibagrus > Hemibagrus guttatus. The sequence continues at coordinate 30,884,246 of JAUCMX010000006.1, read as the reverse complement.
GCGTAAGGATTTGAGCGAGTTTGATGAAGGGCCAAATTGTGATGGCTAGACCACTGGATCAGAACATCTCCAAAACTGCAGCTCTTGTGGGGTCCCGGTCTGCAGTGGTCAGTATCTATCAAAAGTATCCTCTAAGTCGTGTAAGTCGCAAGGTCAGGTCCATGGAGGGCCATGGAAAGCCATGGTAGCCCCCCCCAAACTTACAGGACTTAAAAGATCTGCTGCTAACATCTTGTTGCCAGATCCCACAGCACACCTTCAGGAATCTAGTGGAGTCCATGCCTCGATGGGTCAGGGCTGTTTTGGCAGTGAAAGGAGGACCAATACAATATTAGGCCGGTGGTCATAATGTTATGCCTGATCGGTGTGTATTTAAACTATGGGTCTGTGAAACGTCTCATTTCACTGTGTACAGTGTCAGATACATGCGGTTGAAATGACAATAAAAGCTTCTTGACTTGACTCTTGACTTGACTACACAATAACCAATCCAAAAATCCTCAAGGCTGAGGTCGAGGTCAAGGTCAGGAGACAGGCAAAGAACTCCTGAGACTATAGAGAGAATAGTAGAGTATATTAGACTGTTATATAAAATAAATCAAAGCAGGTAATCAAACAAACAGAGAAAGGCTTAGTTACGAAAAGAGCTTCGTGTGAACTGAGCGTATACTTCATGGTGAACGGTGAGTGTGAGAGTCTGTGTGTGTGAACGTGGAGGTGAGTGAGCTCATGCTGGCCGTGTTTGTATAATAAGACTGTGATGTGACTACGGTAAGCTATCAACTTAAATCTTTAGTATAAAGGACAATCCAAAAGATAATTCTCGTCCTTTATCAAAAACACCACTTTCTCTCTTGTTGCCAGTGTGCACTTTGTATAGCATGAATTGATGCTGAAAAACATCCAGACAGAGCTGGAACACTTTAAAGAGAATAGCTGTGGAGGTCTGAGAGAGGGAGGTATGCTGATGGTGCGTGCGTGTGTGTGTGTGTGCGTGTGTGTGTGTGTGTGTGTGTGTGTGTGTGTGTGTGTGTGTTGGGAATTAGCTTAGTCTAAGAATGAAAGAGCCTTTTCTGAACCTTTGAAGGAGCCTGATGCATCCATGAAAGCATCAAGGGTAAAAATAGCACAACAGAGCAAGTGTGTGTGTGTGTGTGTGTGTGTGTGTGTGTGTGTGTGTGTGTGTGTGTTCCTTTTTTGTGTGTCACACAATAAACACAATAATGCATTTCCTTATGTACACCATGCACACAAACGAGTGGGCACCAACTGTGTGACATAATCATGAAGGCAGGGACATGAAGACAGTGGCACATAGTTGTTTTGCGATTTGTTCCACTTCACCTCTTTCTAAACACAGTAAGAGGACAATGAAACCCAAACTGAGACAACGGGCAATTTATTAGCACCGAGCAACATTGAGATGGGTGGCACTTTGGCAGGATAATTGCAAAGACAAGCCAAGTTCTCTCTCTCTCTCTCTCTCTCTCTCTCTCACTCTCTCTCTCTCTCTCTCTCTCTCTCTCTCTCTCTCTCTCGGATGTGGTCCCTGGGGCCTCCAGAGAACTAGTGAAATGAGGAAGCAGCTCCCTCTGATTACGGTTATTGTCTAGTGAGTGTGGGAGAATTCATACCAGGAACAAAAGCGCCCACCTGGCAGAACGAGGAAGAGAGACGGATGCAGAGAGTTGTGAGCAAGAGACTATGCAAATGTCTAATTGTGAAAACGCAGTGTGATGTTAGAAGGTGAGGATGTAAATATTGGGTTGAATGGAAAGCTGGTGAATGATGCAGAGAAAGGAATAAGGAGAAGATTCAGAAGTGATAATTAACTCAATCCCGAGACAGTGCGTGGATTCCACGTCCTCACGGATTCAAGGTCTGAATAACGAAGTAGTCTGTATAAATATTATAATAAATAATTAAAATTATAATCACAGTAACTGTATTTCAGATGGTCTGCCAGGATGTGCTTAGAAAGAAGAAGAAGAAGAAGAAGAAGAAGAAGAAGAAGAAGAAGAAGAAGAAGATTAACTGTACAGGACATATCACAACTTCTTCTCACACAATTTCACTCCTACCTTCTTTTTCTTTCTTTCTTTCTTTCTTTCTTTCTTTCTTTCTTTCTTTCTTTCTTTCTTTCTTTCTTTCTTTCATGTCATCCTTCCTCCCTTCCTTCCTTTCTCCCTTCCTTCCTTCCTTCATCCTTCCTTCCTTCCTTCCTTCCTTCCTTCCTCCCTTCCTTCCTTCCTTCCTTCCTTCATCCTTCCTTCATTCTTCCTTCTACCCTTCCTTCCTTCCTCCCTTCCTTCCTCCCTTCCTTCATCCTTCCTTCATTCTTCCTTCTACCTTTCCTTCCTTCCTTCCTTCCTTCCTTCCTCCCTTCCTTTCTCCCTTCCTTCCACCCTTCCTTCATCCTTCCTTCCTTCCTTCCTTCCTTCCTTCATCCTTCCTTCATTCTTCCTTCTACCCTTCCTTCCTTCCTTCCTTCATCCTTCCTTCATTCTTCCTTCTCCCCTTTCCCTTTCCCTTTCCCTTTCCCTTTCCCTTTCCCTTTCCCTTTCCCTTTCCCTTTCCCTTTCCCTTTCCCTTTCCCTTTCCCCCTTCCTTCATCCTTCCTTCCACCCTTCATTCCTCCCTTCCTTCCTTCCTCCCTTCCTTCCTTCCTTCCTTCCTTCCTTCCTTCCTTCCTTCCTTCCTTCCTTCATCCTTTTTTCCTCCCTTCCTTCCTTCCTTCCTCCCTTCCTTCCTTCATCCTTCCTTCCTTCCTTCCTTCCTTCCTTCATTCCTTCCTTCCTTCCTTCCTTCCTTCCTTCCTTCCTTCCTCCCTTCCTTCCTTCCTTCCTTCCTTCCTTCCTTCCTTCCTTCCTTCCTTTTCCAATTACTGCTGTGGTTAACAATTTCCCTCTTCATCTGAATCTGAGGCAAGCATAATGAAAAAAAAATAATAATAAAAAGTGAGTAAATAATAATCTCTATCTATGTCCAGTTTAAACAAATCTAGGCAAAGTGTTCTGCAGTTAAGTACACAGTGTAGGTTCTGTAGGTACACATTTATTTTTTTAAACAATAAAAAAAGTTAGCGGCTGAATAAAATCCCGGTTTTAGATTTCAGTGTTCCAGAAAAACAGCACAGAAAAGTGTGTTCTGAGTGAATGTGAGGAGCACCTAGAATTAATTAAAAGCATTCACCTAGGATCACACAACTACTTCACACAGTGTGCCTATGGACGAATATAAGGCCAAAGGGGCTAGTTAGCATTAAGACAAATGTTCGTGTGTGTTGTGTGTGTGTGTGTGTGTGTGTGTGTGTGTGTGTGTGTGTGTGTGTGTGTGTGTGTGTTTAAAAGTTGTGCTGAAGAGCAGGACAAGCAGGACAAGACATCCTTCACCCCTGAACAAGAGGAGAACAAAGGAACATCATTCACTGCAGAAACCTGAGAAGGGTCAGTGGGACAGCTAGTGATTATCACTTAATGACCGCTGTATTAATGAGAGGACGATGCACTGAGGCTCAGAATATCCTACACACATCACTGAGCAGGTCGACAAACACAATTAACAGCCAGGTGTCACCATACACAACGATACACAATCACACACACTGATACACAATCACACACACACTGGTACATGTTACGGGTGGTAGGCCCTGTGTTGGGCCACTAGGGGGGGTTTCCAGCAGGGGTTATGTTATGTTGTGTTATGTCATTGTTTACGTCATGTCATGTGCTTTGTTTTAGCCCCGCCTTTTCCCATTGTTTCCCAATTGATGTTCACCTGTTCCCAATGTTGTGTGTAATTATGTTTTGTATTTATAGCGGTATTTTGCCAGGGTTCGGGGCTGGTCGTCGTCTTTATTACGTCTTTATGTTTCGCGGTTTTGTGGCGTCATGTCTGCTGTCTCCGTGTGATTTAAGTTTAATAAAACCCCTGTCTGCTGTCTATCTCCGCACTGGGCCTGTTTCTTCATGCCTTGGATACCGGAAACGTGACAGTACACAATCACACATACTTATACACAATCACACACACTGATACACCATCACACACACATACACAATCACACACACTGACACACAATCACACACACTGACACACAATGACACACACTTATACACAATTTTTTTTTGTTTGTTTTGTTTGTGATTCTGGACTTTGCTCTGTTGTTGATGTTTGCTGATCTCCTGACCTCTGCCTCTTCTTGGACTACTGCCTGGGTTTTTGGAGACGGTTCTGGATTAGTCTGCCGGTTTCTTCTTTAAAGCTTCACACTGCCCTTGCGTGTGTTTCAGCTGACCGGACAGCAGGATTGTGCAGACTGAGATTTATATATGGTATTAGGTATTTACACACACTTAAAATCCTACACAACTTCATTGAGAGTTTATCTGTATCTGATAGATTAATAAGTAATGACTACGTACTGGTCAGCGGGTCAGTCTTCAGTTCTAACAGTGTGAGCCATCACTGGACTACAAGACACCATCCTGCTTGTCTTGTAACCAGCAGGATTAAAAGATCACAGAGGTGTTACAGAAATGATGATACAGAGTAACCCATAGAGGAAACGTCTTCCTGACACGTGTCTTCACAAATAGTTTATATTATTTTTGGAATCATGAAAACGTGACTGTTGTCATGGTGATGGCTGAAACTGAGCGTTCATGAGGATCTTCTGTCCTCAGGCCTTCAGACCCGTTAGCACGGACATGTCCAGCACACAGATCCCTTAAAGACTCCATACGGACGTCCTGTCACTCTGCACTCTTCACACGCTACACTGTTCCCTTACTACACGTAACACAACTGCACATTTTGTGCAACAATAACCTTGAGTCACGACTGTATTTTTTTCAGAGAGCCTTTAAGAACGTCTTGGACAAAAGAAGAGTGTATTGAAATCATTCTCATGGCTGGATTAGCAAGGTTGCGATGGACTTTAACAGGACACATGGCAACAGATCTCACACACACACACACACACACACACACACACACATACTGCTGCCAAACTGTGAGCCAAAGTCAGGAGAGACGTTTTCGTCTCAGTTCAGAAGGAACTGCCAATCACGTGGAAGACGCTCTGTAAATAAAATTAGAAGGTATTTGTGTGACCGATCCACTTCCAACACCTTTAGAGAATTCCTTCCTCTTCCAGGGCAGTGGTAGGTCAAGTGGTTAAGGCTCTGGGTCGATGATCGGAGTTCAAGCCCCAGCACTGCCAAGCTGCCACTGTTGGGCCCTTGAGCAATACCCTGCTCTCTGACCCCAACCTCCAAGGATAGGATATGTGAAGAAATAATTTCACTGTGCAGTAATGTATGTGACAAATAAAGGCAACTTAACTCTCCCAGCTGCTGTTACGTTCACTGTCTCAGGACAGCGTATCTGGAGGATCCTTCTGAGGCAGTGAAGGTTTGGGTTCTTCTCATGGTTGTGGTGGTGGTTCCCCATGCTTCAGCTCATTTACTGTCATCCAGCTGGAGGATCGCTTCCATTTAGAGTCTGGTTCCTCTCAAGGTTTCTTTCTCACATCATATCAGGGAGATTTTCTCACCAGCGTCACCTCCAGCTTCCTCATTAGTGATAAATATAAAATTGAATAATTTTAGTTATTACTAAGTTATTCAGAATGAGGGCATTAATGTAAATCATGTAGCCTGCACTACAGCCTGGGCTGCAGTTATATCGGATTTGAGAATTCACCAACACTGGGGTTTAAACCTGGGGGTTAAACCTAACCCCAGTCTTAGAGCCTGTATGTGTGTGTGTGTGTGTGTGTGTGTGTGTGCACATGGGTTGTATATGTCCATAGGAAAAGATATAAAATAGAATTGTAAACACCTAGCACTTTTTGAAGGCTATTTCTACTCGGCTATCACAACACATTCAGGAGCAGTTGCCATGGTCAACCTGGTGGTTTGCCCAAAGCAAGGCTCAGCTGCTGCACTTACATTACATGTACATATTGGCAGACGCCCTTATCCAGAGCGACTTATATTTTATAACATTTTATACAACTGAGGGTTAAGGGCCTTGCTCAGGGGCCCAGGCGTGGCAGCTTGCTGGAGCTGGGATTTAAACTCACAACTTTCCAAGCAGTAGTCCAGCACCTTAACCACTAAGCTACCACATCCCCATTTGCACTTGGGCTGTGTTGACCTTTGCAAATTGTGGGCATCTCAGTGGCATAATTTCTGTTAGTGTGGGACTGTGTTCACACTCTCCCTTTCCTATTTCAGGGAACTGTTAACCCAAGTGGTCAAACCTCTGGGCCATTGATCGGAGTCTCTGGGATCAAGTCCTACCGCTGCCAAGTCGCCACTGTTGGGTCCTTGAACAAGGCCCTTAAGCCTCACTGCTCCAAGAGAAGCTGTATCATGTCTGACCCCAACTTCCACTGTGCTGTAATGTATATGTGACAAAAATAAAGGCTTCTTCACATACATAAGTGAAAAGCGGAGGAATATTCCGAACAGAAAACGCCAACACGGTTTCTTCACAATGATCCTCATGTGGATTGATGGGAAAAAAACAGCGAGAACTCCTCCCAAAGCTAATCAATCACCAACCTCCATTAGCTGGACTAATGGATCACAGATCCACAAGACACTATGGGAATAATCTTTAAATCATCAATCTTTAAACAATTTTAAGGATATCTTTTATGGTATGAAGTTCTTTCTTCATCTACTCTTTGTGAGATAGCTCTTAGTCAAGAACGTTTCAGAATCCGTCACTTAAGCACTGTGTAACTGCTTTAAACATGTCAGCTGGAATTACAGGCTTTTTATTAGAGTGCCGAAGATGCCTCCATTGTAGTTATAAATATTATAAGCATTATAAACTTTGATTAAATTGTTTATTATAAATATAAATAATATTATTATATTAATGAATGTTATTTATATATATATATATATATATATATATATATATATATATATATATATATATATATATATATATATATATGTATATATATCAAGGAACTGCTCTGTTCTATCGGCATGTTCATGAAGTGTTTAGTCTTCTGTGTTGAATGATCTCTGTGTTTCTTGTGTCAAATCAATCTGCCAGGATTTTCAGCTTTTTGTGATTTTTTTGCAGCCAAAAATGCGTGATTTTGCTGTGGCTTTTTTCCAAATTTTCAACATTTTTTTTGCAGAAAACTATTTGAATGGGTGAAACCGCAAGCACAGGACTTTTTTTTTAAACTTCTAGCAGTAAAAACATGGATATAAAGAGTTTTTTATGAGAGCTGTGCTCACGTTGCACACACGTGAATGGAAGAATTTGTTTGTTTGTTGTTATGACGTCACACGACACGTCTCGGCCCTAACTTGCAGAAAATCCGTAATAAGTTTGAAAAATCCTCTGAATAACACAGAGTTTGCTTGATTTTTGTTTATTTCTGCGATCACAAAATCACTAAAATCCGAAAGGGACTGATTAGTGACTATGGCCACTGGAATGGTTCCATTATGAAAAATTAAATTCCTTAAAGCTTCATAAATGTGCTGAAAGCCTCCAGACAGCATCACCTCACAAGATAAGATAAGATAAGAGAGAACTTAATTAATCCTAAAATACTTATCTTGCCAGAGACTGCTTCAGATTACAAGAAAAATATAAATAAAAATATAATAATAAATATAAATGGAAATAAATGAAATGATCTATATTTACAAATGTATACAAAAATATAAATGAAAAATAAGTAAAATATTCTATATATACAATATAGAAATTGTTCAGGATCATTTTATCATATAATTATCATAATTATGATATTTATTCATATAATTATGAATGCACTATAACGGTCGGTATTCCTTCAGATGTTACCCAAAAGACTAATATAATATTCTCACATGGACTGAATCAGGAATGATGGTTTTGTTTTATTATTTATTTATTTTCTGGATGATACTGCAACATTTTTTTCCTCTGAAATTGTGTAAAG
>JAUCMX010000006.1:30866277-30871277 GCA_033459395.1 Hemibagrus guttatus | reverse complement strand
CCCTACACCCTACTCCCTGCACCCTACTCTCTACACCCTACTCCCTACATCCTACTCCCTGCACCCTACTCCTACACCCTACACCCTACATCCTACTCCCCTCACCCTATTCCCTACACCCTACTCCCCTCACCCTACTCTCTACACCGTACTCCCTACACCCTACTCCCCTCACCCTACTCCTGCACCCTACTCCCTACATCCTACTCCCTACATCCTACTCCCTACACCCTACTCCCTACACCCTACTCCCTCACCCTACTCCCCTCACCCTACTCCCGCACCCTACTCCCCGCACCCTACTCCCTACATCCTACTCCCTACATCCTACTCCCTACACCCTACTCCCCTCACCCTACTCTCTACACCCTACTCCCCTCACCCTACTCCCTACACCCTACTCCCTACATCCTACTCCCTACACCCTACTCCCCTCACCCTACTCCCTACATCCTACTCCCTACACCCTACTCCCCTCACCCTACTCCCTGCACCCTACTCCCTGCACCCTACTCCCTACACCCTACTCCCCTCACCCTACTCTCTACACCCTACTCCCCTCACCCTACTCCCTACACCCTACTCCCTGCACCCTACTCCCTACACCCCCTCACCCTACTCCCTACACCCTACTCCCTACACCCTACTCCCTACATCCTACTCCCTACACCCTACTCCCCTAACCCTACTCCCCTCACCCTACTCCCTACACCCTACACCCTACACCCATGCGTCTCATCGGCTGCTGAAGGACAGGAAAACCAGGTCTGACTCGTGTTTATCTTTGTTTTGTCTGCATTCAGCTCTGTTAATTGTGGCTTTTGAAAGCTGAAGAGATCAGATATCATCGTACCTTTGTTTGAATATTGACACATCACCGAGCTCCTAGCTTCAGTAAGCCAAACACATCTGAGTCTCATCGAACTCGGCTCATTAGGTACAGGAGTCTAAAATAATCGCAGTGATTCTCTGGAGTTTAGGAAATCTAGGAAATTTGTATAGAGGTTTTAATCAGAATGATAATGAGGCATTAATAAATTTTATTTGTTAAAGTGAAATTTAAACTAAACCATTTTTTTTTAATGTATTGAGTTGTACGATGGTCAAGAAGTGCAAAACACAATTAGAAATCCAGAAACAAAATAAATCTATCAGAGCAGAACTGCGTTTATATACACACGAATACACATCATTTCCTGCTTAACTCTGGCTTGTTGTTGTTTTTGTTTAAGCTCAGATCTTTTTTCACAGCTGCATTCCTAAAGTTCATTCATTAAAATAAATTAACGTGCTGAAAATGTTAGGAGTGAGAAGTTAAAGCGGTTTTGACCTTCGATATCCCGCAGCACCGTGGGAACTTCTTTTTCTTTTCTTTTTTTTAATTGAAGTCTTTATTGCCAGAGTAAACAAGTGACAACATCTGTTTATGACTTTTTAAGACTTTTACAGCTATGCAGCTTACAGCTTATAGAAAGATTCACTACTCAGGAATAAGACCTTTCTCAGATGTCAAGGGGAATAAAAACTATTTACAAAGAGGTGGACGGTTGACGCAACAATAATAAAAGAACATTCTAGGAGTAGGAGGAGTCTTCCAGCAGAACAGTAGGAGTTTCAACCAATATATTCAACCAATTGGATCAGTAATCAACAAATATGTCCTTTTGAAAATTTACACATAATGTCAGAGTGGAAATTTCCTCCTCCTCAGAACAGACTCGGGGATCAGATGCTATTTTAATGGCATTATTAATCTGTAATTAATTCGTTATAAATGAATGAATTAATGAATGAAGGCTGTTCTACATCACCTCCTGCACACTACTGTGTTATTTCAATCTGTGACAAATAAGAATATACAGCACATTTGTTCTGCCGAAATGTTTGATGAAATCTGTGACAGGACAGCATTAATAACCACACAGCTTCTAACCGAATAAAAGCCAGAGGCTACCAGACTCCGCTAATGCTACAGGCTGGTATGTAGTGAGTTTTTAGAGTAATAGGAAGTTACAGAGAACATCCTGTCCCTATAGCCTCGATTAGCGCTTGGTCCACCTCCCATTTTTAACCACTGGTTGAAATAATAAGTCTGTGGATGTTGAGTGACTTCACAACATCTAGAATAGCAACGTGGGTTATATTGTTGGTCTCTCAAAGGAAGTAATTAGCAGTTCAGAGGCAACATGGATGAGGACTTTGCGTGTGTTTCCTCATGCCGAAGCAGAAGCCTATAATATTTTCACACATACATTACAGTACAGTCAGATTTTTTTTTTCACATATCCCAGCTTTGGAAGTTCAGGTCAGAGCAGAAGGTCAGCCATGATGCAGCTCCCCTGGAGCAGAGAGAGTTAAGGGCCTTTCTCAGGGGCCCAACAGTGACAGATTGGTGGTGCTGGGGCTTGAAAAGAGGCTGGGAAGCACCACCAAGCTGCCACCACTGGCCTTGGGTCTAAGTTGCATGGGTTAAAAGCAAACTGTTAAATAAATAAATGTAAATATTTGTTGAAGAGCTTGTAAATGATGAGGCTCTGCTCCACCTGCCCCTGTGGATGAGCCGCAACTCTCTTCTTTATTATTTTACAGCTAAAATATGGAGGGACGATCCAGTGACTGAGTTTACAGTTTCTGTAACGTTTATCCTACATGGAACCGCGTGGAGCCTGGGGTCTGTGCCAGGGGACATGGCAGGGGACATGCTGGACGAGGTGTCAACACACACACACACACACACACACACACACACACACACACACACACACACACACACACGACAACATGTAGCCATGCCAGTCAGCCTACAGCACATGTCTTTGATCTGGGGAAGAAACTGGAGAACCCAACAGAAACCCCTGTAGTGAAGGAAGATGAAATTTCAGTCGTTATCTCAAGCTCACTGATCATCTAATGACTTCTAACAGCTTTGTGAGGATCAGGCATTAATGAGCCCTTGGGAAGAAAAAATCAGCCGTCCTGAACCAGACACATGATTGGATTACTGATGGACATTATATGGTGGAGATACACCAGATCTCTCTCTATTATTAATCTGTTTTTATTAAAAGCTGGTAAATAGGGTTATTATTATTATTATTACAGTTGGCTGAATTAGGTACTGAATAGCTCAATGACCATGAATCTGTCTCTCTCTCTCTCTCTCTCTCTCTCTCTCTCTCTCTCTCTCTCTCTCTCTCTCTCTCTCTCTCCCCCGCTCTCTCTTTCTCAATATCCTGTCTTGGTCTCTGCAGAGGATTGAACAGTCCACTGGAATCTGGACCCTCCTGTTAAATGAGCAGTTTGATACATCACACAGATTCGTTTATAAAAATAATTAGAGCTGTAAATAAGAGCTGGTTAAAACCCAAGCTGGTATTTCATCATACTGACAGTAGCACATGTCTGTGTCTGGATTTTTATCATTTCCACTAACAATTTTACAGTGGAGAGTAATTATTCCCCACAGCATAGACGTGAAAAGGGAAGTCCCCAAACCTCCAAAATAAGATTTCTTTCTTTTTTTTTTCTGCTGTATCAGGAGAAGATAAAAGCTGAATTGTGGCAGTCTACTGTTAGACAAGAGACAAAAGAAATAATAAAACAGAACAGAACTGAAAATGAGCACGAGTGAATCAGGGAGTCAATCAAGTGCTGTCTCAGGAAGAGATCAGGAAAGAAGAACGTAAATGAATAGTGGAAGAAAGTTCTTTAAATCTAGACCTTCCTTCTCTCTCTCTCTCTCTCTCTCTCTCTCTCTCACACACACACACACACACACACACACCCCCTCTCCCTCTCTCTCTTTCTCTCTGTCTCTGTCTGTCTGTCTCTCTCTCTCACTCTCTCTCTCTCTCTCTCTTTTTCTCTGTCTTTCCCACTCTCTCTCTTCTCTCTCTCTCTCCCCTCTCCCCTCTCTCTCTCTCTCTCTCTCTCTCTCTCACTCCCTCTCTCTCTCTCAGCATCATCCGTCGCTATACACTGTAATGCATCACAGCGCTACTTTTTGGCTGTCCCTGCTTCTTGTCCCATGGAGATATCAGGCTACGTTGCCAAGGCGACAAGTACCCATTGTGTTTCTGTTGGTTGCTATGGTGATGGAGTAGGGGGTGGGGTTTTTGTAAACCAGGTACACTGTGTCACGGGCAGCTGCACTTTGCTGCACAAACACACGTACACACACAGCACACGTTACACTGAGCAGGAGCATGCATCTGCACCGCTTTCACTGGACTGGGTTTTCTTTATAACCAACAGCAAATATACACAAGTCGAACATGTCTAACACTTGTGTCATAAACTTTCTGCTGTCAGTACACTCCCAGAACAAAAAAAAGATCAATTCCAGATCCAAAAATATTTATTGTTTATTTATTTATTTATTCATTTATTGATGCTGAAAGATCCTCAAATACTAAACCACACCCACTTCTGTCATGACATTTTTATAGAAAAAGAAAAATCTAAAGTAAAGGATAGAAAAGATGGGGGACATTGTGGCTGTGCTTCACACCTCCAGTAATGGGGGTTTGAGTCCCGCCTCCTCCATGTGTGTGTGTGTGTGTGTGTGTGTGTGTGTGTGTGTGTGAGTGGAGTTTGCATGTTCTCCCTGTGTCTTCTGAGAACTCAGTTTTTCTCTGGTCCAAAGACATGTGCTATAAGCTGACCGGCATCTCTAAATCAATGCAGTGTGTGTGTGTGTGTGTGTGTGTGTGTGTGTGTGTGTGTGAGATTGTGCCCTGTGATGAATTGGCACCCCTACCTTATGCCCCAAGTCTCTTTGTTCCCTGTGACCCTGTATGGTATAGATGGATATTATGTATAATGTAGACTAGCTAGCCTGATGATTAGGTTAGCATAGCTAGCAAACATTAGCACTGACTGCAGCTAACAATGTACTGTATCACCAATTCTGGTTACACTGGGATTTAGCTAGTGGCTTTATATCCTTCAGGCGGTCGGCCATGTTTCAGCACTGATATTTAATGAATATGGCTTTAGAA
>JAUCMX010000006.1:30741225-30865777 GCA_033459395.1 Hemibagrus guttatus | reverse complement strand
CAGTATGAAGAGGTGTTAAAGCTCCATTGCATTTAAAGGTTAAGATGCAGAAAGTGGATTTTATGAGCACAAAGGTGATATCTCTACTCAAAAATATCTGACCTTAGCCTCGATGGCGAGTTAAAGTTCTTTGATCATTGAATTTGACCTTTTCATTTTCTCACAGGTGAACAGATGAAAACTATGAAGGCGTCGTCGAGCGTTCGGTAGCAAACATGTGATAGTGTGACATCTGTCTGCTGTGGGAGAGCTGGAATCCCTGAACTTCCTCATAACATACTCTGGGCTGAAGAGCAGCGCATGCTTTTGTATAAATTATAATACAAAACTAATAATAATACTAATAAAAAATGTCTTCTTACAATTGATCAATAGCTGGCTTCCGTCTGTTACAGCTAAATGTGTTAAACGTCCATTCATTACACCCGAGACATCATCTCTGAGCTGAGAAGTTCATTCCACCACCTCGGTGCCAGAACAGAGAAGGGTCTAGATGTATACCTACCTTTTTCCCTGAGAGATGGTGGGACCAGTCGAGCAGTGCTAGTGGATCTGAGTAAGCGAGGTGCAGTGCGAGAAGTGACGAGAGCTTTGAGGTAAGATGGCGCTGGTCCATTCTTGGCTTTGTAGGCAAGCATTAGTGTTTTGAATCTGATGCGTGCAGCTACCGGAAGCCAGTGGAGGGAACGCAGCAGTGGGGTGGTGTGGGAGAACTTGGGCAGGTTGAAAACAAGCCGTGCAGCTGCATTTTGGATCATTTGCAGTGGGCGAATTGCGTTCAGAGGCAGCCCCGCCAGAAGAGAGTTGCAGTAGTCCAATCTCGAGATGACCAGAGACTGAACAAGCACCTGAGTAGCCTGTGTGGATAGAAATGGCCGAATCCTTCTGATGTTGTACAGAAGAAACCGACATGAGTGTGTCACATTAGTGACATGGGAAGAAAAGGATAGTTGATTGTCCATGATTACCCCAAGGTTGGAGCAGAGGCTGTAGGGGAAATCATGGAGTTGCTCAGAGATATCGCGAGGTCTTGGGCTGGGGATGGATCACCTGGAATTATCAGCAGCTCGGTTTTGCTGGGATTGAGTTTCAGCTGATGAGCAGTCATCCAAGATGAAATGTCCGCCAGACACGCCGAGATCCGAGCAGAAGTCGTGGAATCTGAGGGAGGGAAGGAGAAGATAAGTTGTGTGTCATCAGCATAGCAGTGGTATGAAAAGCCATGTGAGGATATAACTTTGCCAAGAGAGTGAGTATAGAGGGAGAAAAGGAGAGGACCAAGCACTGAGCCTTGCGGGACACCAGTCGAGAGTCTGCGTGGAGCAGATGTCAATCCCTTCCATGTTACCTGATATGAGCGACCATCCAGGTAGGAAGCAAACCATTCCCATGCTGTTCCACAAATTCCAAGACTCCTGAGGGTGGACAAGAGAGTCTTGTGGTTTACTGTGTCAAATGCTGCAGACAGGTCGAGGAGGATGAGGACCGATGACAGTTTGGCTGATCTAGCAGCATGTAGTTTCTCAGTAACTGCCAAAAGGGCAGGACATCAGTCTGGCGCTTTTCATTCATGAAAAAATACCAGCAATAAAATTCTGCAGTAAGTGAGAAAAGAAACAGACAGGATTATGGGTGATAATTTACCAGTAAGGAATGATTAGACTTTTCACAGGCTGCGAGGCCTCACACCATTCTTCAGCACATACAGAAGTGTTACTGCAGCACTGTTGTTATTCTTCTAATGGAAACACCATGGACGAGAGAGGTCAGAGGAGACCAGCCAGGCTGGATCGATCTGACAGAGGGGCTACGGTAACTCCAGGGCAGTGGGAGCTCAGGGATTAAGAAGCTGGCCTTCTAACTGGAAGGGTTTTAATTTAAATCCCAGTGCGAAGCTGACACTGCTAGGACCCTGAGCACGGCCCTTAACATTCAACTACTCAGTAGTGTGAATTTACACTGATAACATTTGGCAGATTATCCAGAGTGACTTACATTTTATCTTATTTGTAGAACAGTTGAAAGTTAAAGGCCCAGCTGCAGCAGCCTGGTGGTCCTTCCACAACCTTCTAATCAGTAGCCCAACACCTTAACCACTGAGCTACCTCTCACCATAAATGAGATGAATGTAAGTCACTCTGGATAAGAATGTCTGTAAAACATCTCCCCTTTACAGCCGTGATGAGCAGAAAAGAACCTGAAAAAGCACAAAACATCAGAACATGAGCTGGATGGACTACAACAGCAGAAATCTGTGTCAGGTTCCACCCTGAAACTGGACCGAGGAAGATTATTATGCTTTAAAGTGAAAGCAAAGTACCTGATGCCAATTTTTAGCTAACCAGCTAGCAAACCATAACTGAACATACAACAGCAAATCACGTGTCAGATGAGTTAGTGGAGTTAACTTTAGATAACTATAATTTAGTTATGAACCCTTTGTAGATCTAACAGTGTTACTGAATTGTTAAAAAAGCCACCTAGTTAACAAACAGCACATTAACAAGGTCACGTCCAGATCTTTTCAACAGCAAACCTGTTACATCCGAAAACTAAACTAAACTAAGCTAAGCTAAATCGAAGGCTGTAATTTTCCGCTGAGACATCACTACTTTTATAAACCATAAATATATTTCAGCAATATGACTTTCTCATCTTGTATTTAATCTGCGAAAGGAGTCAGTGTGAGACTTGGTAAAGGGCTGATTTATCAAACGCAGCAGTAAATCCAGTCAGTCTGCTTAAACATGGCTGAAAGCTTGCTAGCGGAGCGCGCGTTCCTCACACAGTGAATGTGGTGCTTTGATCAGGTTGCTGGATTCAGTTTGTAGTCAGATATCTGCAGTCGAAACGTCTGTGAAGCTCCTGTGAGGCACTTGGATAAGAATCTTTATATGTTATTTTCACCATTTTTATTTTCTGAGGTAACCAGAATGCTAGAAAGAAAAAGATAGAAGAACTTATGGTTGAGATCCATGTAACAGAAATGAACAATATTTCAGTTCAGGAAAATCTGTTATCTCTCTCTCCCTCTCTCTCTCCCTCTCTCTCTGAATGTGTGTGTATATATATTTATATTACATGTATACAGTGCTGTGAAAAAGTATCCGCCCCGTATTTCCTGATTTTTTCACTTAAACAATTCAGATCATCAAGTACATTTTAATATTACACAATGATAACAAAATGCAGTTTTGTTTTAAATGATGTTTGCGATAACTGGCAATGAGCCGTTCGCATCGCTGTGGAGGAATTTTGTGTGACAAATAAGCGAAGAGGAAGGGGGCAAATACTTATACTGGGTATGTATGTGTGTGTATGTATATATATATATATATATATATATATATATATATATATATATATATATATATATATATATATATATATATATATAAATATGGAGAGAGAGAGAGAGATAGATAGATAGATAGATAGATAGATTCACTCGATCCCCACAACCACACACAAACTCACAGGGTTTTCCCAGGCCTCGCCCTTATAATGCTGACTTGTGCCAACATCATTAAAATGAAAATATTCCCTGGCCAGCAGGCACATGCTGAACTTCGAGCGCTGACCTTGCAGGATGCAGATCAAAGCAGTCACCTCACTGAACCCATATACATTTTAATGTCCGAGTGTCACTGAGATCCATTTGTGTTCACCTCGAAAGGAAGGTAACGAATAAAATGTAGATATTGGAGAACGAGGGCCGAACGCATGTCAAGCAGAAGGTCACTCGGACTGAGAGGCGTACGAGTGCGGCTCCCTTCAAGCCGTTTAATTCTGTAAAAGCTTAATTAAAATGATTTAGTCAAAGAGGCCATCATCCGAGTGGCACAACACAGGAGCACGGACCAATTATGCAGCCTTTGACAAGCGCGAGATCCAATTTCCTCCTAGCTGGAGCTGCACCTCATTCACTGACATGAACCATGAGCGATGGCGGAAGAGACGCGAGTGACAGCGAGTTAGCTAATACAATCTGAGAGGAGTGCGAAGGCCAGGTCCGTGAGAAGGCTTTCATCTGCCTCGATTAATTAAATCATAGTACACAATGATTAATAATAAGAGCAGTGTGATACTGTATATGAGAATGTGCTTATAAGTTCATGAGAATCTCGCAGTAAACTTTACGATTAGCGGTGCAGTGATCGCTCTCTCTACAGGTGCAGCTCAATAAATTAGAATGTGGTGGAAAAGTTCATTTATTTCAGTAATTCAACTCAAATTGTGAAACTCGTGTATTAAATAAATTCAATGCACACAGACTGAAGTAGTTTAAGTCTTTGGTTCTTTTAATTGTGATGATTTTGGCTCACATTTAACAAAAACATTTAACAACTGTACAACGTCTGTGTGTGGTGGCTCTTGATGCCTTGACCCCAGCCTCAGTCCATTCCTTGTGAAGTTCACTCAAATTCTTGAATGGATTTTGCTTGACAATCCTCATAAGGCTGCGGTTCTCTCGGTTGGTTGTGCATCTTTTTCTTCCACACTTTTTCCTTCCACTCAACTTTCTGTTAACATGCTTGGATACAGCACTCTGTGAACAGCCAGCTTCTTTGGCAATGAATGTTTGTGGCTTACCCTCCTTGTGAAGGGGGTCAATGATTGTCTTCTGGACAACTGTCAGGTCAGCAGTCTTCCCCATGATTGTGTAGCCTAATGAACCAAACTGAGAGACCATTTTGAAGGCTCAGGAAACCTTTGCAGGTGTTTTGAGTTGATTAGCTGATTGGCATGTCACCATAGTCTAATTTGTTGAGAGAGTGAATTGGTGGGTTTTTGTTAAATGTGAGCCAAAATCATCACAATTAAAAGAACCAAAGACTTAAACTACTTCAGTCTGTGTGCATTGAATTTATTTAGTACACGAGTTTCACAATTTGAGTTGAATTACTGAAATAAATGAACTTTTCCACCACATTCTAATTTATTGAGATGCACCTGTATTTAGCATACTTCTTACCGTGTAGAGGAAAGGGAATAAACAGTGGAATGGGAAACAGAATTTTTAAAAAAAAGGTGCAGGGGAATTTGCTGGTCCTGGTACTCAGTAGATAAATGCTTTCCAAGACTGACCGTGCTATCCTGGCGATTTATAATCTAGACACAGGTATGATACATGCAAAATAACCATAGGAATGACAGTTCAATAAAAGAACATCATGTGTACCCAGGGGCATTAAAGCAGCATAATCCCTGCACTGACCAGCACCATTCATCGCTTTAACCTGAAAGTGATGGAGTGAAAAGGCTGTAGAGACTGTAGTAATATGCTGAAAGCGTCTGTGGTCAGCACTTCACCAACAGCATGATGGATCGATGCGTGAACATGAACAGGAACTCCGACTATCACAAGCTGGCTTCAGCTCAAGGAGAAAAGACGAGGAGAAAATAAGAAACAGGGAGCACAAGATGGATGAGAGAGATAACGGATGAGTATGGAGAGGAATGGTGCTCCAGTGGAAAGGATGAAGAATATAAACAATGAAGAAGACTAGAGCCAGCATGTGAAATCAGACGCAATGTATTATAAGCTACAGTGAAAAAAAAAGTCTTGTTGGATTTACTTAATTCATTCTACGTTCAAATACACAACACTGGAGTTTTACAGCAGACACATTACTACTGCACTATTCTAGTATACATGTTTTAATCAGATAAATGTAATGCTATAATTATACTCTAGTTCCCAACATCCTCATGATCCTCATGAGATTTCACAATGAAATAAGTTTACGTTAATACCATGTGTATTGATCACACTCATTTAATCTACATCATTCAATTAGTCATTAGAAACTTGTTTACATTATACACTGGTCAGTCATAACACTGTGAGCAGTGCCAGGTGAAGTGAATAAGACTGATGATCTCCTCATCATGGCACCTGTTAGTGGGTGGGATATATTAGGCAGCAAGTGAACATTTTGTCCTCAAAGTTGATGTGTTAGAAGCAGGAAAAATGGACAAGCGTAAGGATTTGAGCGAGTTTGATGAAGGGACAAATTGTGATGGCTAGACCACTGGATCAGAACATCTCCAAAACTGCAGCTCTTGTGGGGTGTTCCCGGTCTGCAGTGGTCAGTATCTATCAAAAGTGGTCCAAGGAAGGAACCCGCGACAGGGTCATGGCCAGTCAAGGCTCATTGATGCACGTGGGGAGCGAAGGCTGGCTTGTGTGGTCCGATCCAACAGACGAGCTACTGTTGCTAAAATTGCTGAAGAAGTTAATGCTGGTTCTGATAGAAAGGGGTCAGAATACACAGTGCATCACAGTTTGTTGCGTATGGGGCCTCATAGCCACACACCAGTAAGGGTGCCCGTGCTGACCTCTCACCCCACCTCGCAACTTACAGGACTTACAGACAACTTACAGAACTATCTACGATCTAACAGAGCTTGCAGAACATCTTGGTGCCAGATACCACAGCACACCTTCAGGGATCTAGTGGACTCCATGCCTCGACGGGTCAGAGCTGTTTTGGCAGCAAAAGGGGGAACAACACAATATTAGGCAGGTGGTCATAATGTCATGGCTGGTTGGTGTATCATGTATATACAATACATGTAGAAGAAGAAGAAGAAAAAGAAGGAGAAGAAGAAGATTATCTAATTGTTAGCCTTTTTTTCCCTAGAAGCATGTTAAAGAGTCTAACTGATTGCCTTTGTAATAGTATGGTAAAAAATTTATAGTCTAGTTTACAGTTCTTTAATGCTGATGTGGCCCTAAATTTTCATTTGAAACCTTTTCATAAAGCAAGCACAGAGCAGAGCAAGAAACAAGCACAGAAGCAAGAGACAGAAGAGTTGGTATGTGGACAGCGAGCAACTCCACTAATTCAGTTCCACAGAGCCAGAAACACCGGGCCAGACAGACAGACAGACAGACAGAAAGAAAGACCAGAGATCAATCCAGCAATAATAACATCATCAAATACTCCTGCTTTCTGTCAGAAACACTTACAAACCAGGACGATGTGTCTGACCAATTTTCTAAAAGTCAAGCCAAAGAAAACACACTAATATAGACGTCTCCACTAATAGAACGGTTTGTATATTATATTATATAACAATCTGTCAGATATTGTTTGTCTAAAGAAATCCATGTTCCTGAGACAAACAAACTTTTCTCCACTGCCCAGCTGCCCAGGTTCTGTGTCCGATTTGTTTGGCCTAATCATGTAGTACAGCAGGCTGGAACAAACGGCAGCTGGTGCGTAACTTTAAACCCTGAGGTGCGTGCTAGACGGCTAATATCATTAGAAGGGCATTGTGTTTCGTTGAATTTAGTCATAATCATATTGTGTGTGCTTTAAATCAGTAAGAAGTAACAGGCTTTGGCAGATAAGTGGAGCGAGGCTGTGGCTGTGTTGACCCCTCAGGTATTGTAGAAAAATGAACCACTAAGAGCAGTTACACACACTGAACTGAGTGTTTTGTGTGTGTGTGTGTGTGTGTGTGTGTGTGTGTGTGTGTGTGTGTGTGTGTGTAAGGGCTCCATTTACAGCGTAATGCAAGGTCACCACACTGTGATATTAAAGCATGCATAAAAGTGTTATTAAAAATAACCAGCACATATTAAAATGTGTTACTGTGTACTGGACAGTGGAGAGGGTCAAAGGCCAAATCCTATGTGATAGCAAATTCTACACAAAACTAATAAGTTCACTGTACAACTTTTACAAATCTGATTATTTAAAAGAAAATAAAACAAACAAATTCTGAACAGTGTGAAATAAATAATGTTTAAAATTGAATGACAATAGAACAGACAAAAGATGGATTTTTGTTGTTTATACATTTGTGTGATTAGGGTTAGGTTTTGTGTTATGAGATACAGATCTTAGATTATTTATTTCTGCATTACAAATGATATTTTTTGTGTAAATCAGTATGTTTTATGGCAAGAGTAAAACAATTCAGCGTTTTTATTGAGGAACCTGGAATAATAATAAAAAGTGTTTTTATACAATGACCAGATGATTTAAACAACTGGTAAATGCACACGGTTCAAATCATCAATAAACGTTCATCAGAAATAGACTGATTCATGCTGAACTCGATTAGCATCACTGTATTTCCTTGAACTATTACAATGAACTGTTGTCCATTTTATTTTATTTATCACACAGTTATTAATAGATATATTTAAGATAATTATTCATACGTTAAATATATTGTTAGGGTTGGGTTTTTTTTCGGTTTGTTATTGATTAGCACTATAAATATTTAATAAATGGCCCTTCATGACCTGTTTTAATTAATTAGGTCTAAATTTTCTTGGTCTCGTGTTAACCACAAGGGAAACCTAATAATTACTTTTCAGGTCCATTCATTAATAATGAAGCATTATGTATTATTTAGCTCAAATAGTTATGGCATTTGTTACAGATTTGCTCTTACGTAGTTACAAGATAGCGCTAATAAACCCTAACGGAAAATGTCAGCAATTGCAATTCCTGGCTTTCATACTGCACAGAAAAGCAGCATGGCTCTAACACTGTTCCATATTTCATACCGTATCCATTCAATATCATCCTAATATCAAGCGGATCCTAGTCTATGGCATGGGCTATAGTGTTAATATTTTAGGGAGAAGTCTTTCCGGGAAGCTGTGGCCATTTTTAATTGGCGCAGAGGATGCGTAGTCCCAGACAGCTGACGTAGAAAACGTGCCAGTGAATATTTACCTCGGCTAAAAAGATCCAAACCGCTGACTAATAAAATTCCATTTCATTAAAGCCAGTTTATCAAGTGACCTCGCTGTATCCCTGTCTCCAGCATGAGAGAAGAAATCACTCGTGAGACAGCAGGGACGATCGGGGTAAACGCAATAAATGTAGATGATATAGCCAGGTGGAAGTGAGAGGCAAAAGCCAAGCGGTTGAGGACAGACACAGGGCAATAATCTCAAGAAATTCAGAGGGCTAGGAAATGAGAAGAGAAAGAGAAATCTCAAGTCAAGAGGAAATTACACCTCTTTGAATGAAAGGAAAGAAAAACAAAGACAAAGCATGACTACGCCATTGGCTCCGATGGAAAAGGGAACAAACTGAGACGGATAATAAAGACGCCTCAATCTCATCTCTTTCCAGGCTTCTAAGCAAGTTTGCGGTTACGCTCCTAAGGGTGATGGGAGATGAGGTGGAACATTGGGCACAGCTCCCATGTGGAAACTTACAATCACAGCGATTATTGCCTGACCCCAGAGGCCTCGGGATTATAAGTGAGTTTGTGAGACTGTTCTCCATCGGCCATTTAAACCGAGGTCAAATGCACCCTGTTTCACCCTGCTCAATAACACCCATCGCTCTGCTCTACTCCTGAGAGACATGTGGTAAAGTCTGTAAAGGCTAAGCGGGACACAACAACATTTATCATATAGCCAGTTGTAGATGTCCATCTATCATAGATGTTTACACACAGCCTAATAATCCGTTAATAATCCCATTTATAGCTCAATGGAAATTCATTAGGCAGTAAACCTTTTAGCTTTTATTAATCTGTCAGAGTCTGTCCGTCCATTCTGTGCACTGTCAGTCCACTACGTTTCCCATCATTCCCGGCACGTTGCGTTAATCACTCACCCCTGAGTCACGCTGTAATCTTTTGAGCCCTGGCACTGGTATTTAAGATTCCCACTCACTGTCCAGCTTTTCTCACCTTCACTTTTCCAGTTTCCACGTGAAGGTGTCGTTCATGTTCGGGAATATTTTCAGTGTTCACGTAATAAACTTTCATCTGCACTCGCGTCTGCGTCTGACTCAAATCTCAGACCTGCATCGACGTTTGGGTCACGACAAGCTCCTTTAACGCCTGCAATAAATTACTACAGATCAGGTTATAGATCTGAATCTATTTCAAATAATTATGAGGTTTTTGAGGCAGATGCTGAACACGAATTGATACCAGTACGTTTCAATGTTAAACACTCATCAGAAATGAAACCTCTTTTTAATTCAGACCAGAAAATGGAGTTTGTGTCTGTTTTGGTTGTGTCAGAGTTCAGCATCGAATGTCTTTGTACTGGGATATCAAACCCACTTCTGCTCTCTGAGATTCCTCAAGTGCTTGCTCATAAGCGTCTAAAATTCTTCACCGCCTTTGACATTTGCGAGCAATCACTGGTGTACTTAGCACTGTAACCATGTGTATCACGTTTGCATAACCTGGCGTTCATTAAGCAAAATGCTAAGTGCCTGATTAATTATCGAAGACAGCTATTAGTAATGACAACGTGAGGTCACCCAGCTCAAAAAGGGCTAAGTCTTATAAGCAGCGGTGGCGTAATTAGCATAGCAAGGCTGTGTTGCAGGTGAGGAAGCTAATCTCCGTTAGCATGTAAATTAGCTAAACACTCACCAGCGGCTTTCGGAAACTCTCTCGTATAAATTGATTAAGATACCGAAGCACTGAAGAGCAGAGAAGTCAGCCGGACCTGCTTTAAATCCAGCCGTATCCAATATGCTGTAATATGGTTGTGATAAACATTCGGCTGTCACTTTATTAGGAACACCAGTACGTTCGCGCAATTATTCATTCAGAATCTTACATGGCAGCAGCACAATCTATTAAATTAATTCAGATAAAAGTGCTTCAGTGACTGCAAACAGGAGCTATGGTGAATCAGATTAATATTCTGTACATCCATGGCGAGCAGAAATGTCAAAACTTTGAGATGGATGAGAGGAAAACCCACATTTGGGTCCAGTCGTACCAGTAAAGAGGTTTAGTTAAACAAAACTGGATTCCAGTTACTGAGAATAGACCAGACGAAGACCTGGCTAGAAAATATATATATATATATATATATATATATATATATATATATATATATATATATATATATATATATATATATATATATATATATATCACTGTGGATTTACTGTATCATCTCATATCCATCCATCCAATTTCTGTAGCATTTATCATCGCAGGGAGTGTGGAGTCTATCCCAGGAAACTCGAGGCACAGGGAGCAGGAACGTCCTGGATATTGTGGAAAAATGCACAAGATGCCGATCAGCCTACAACAAGTCTTCGGACTAGGAGAGGAAACTGAAGCACTCAGAGGAAAGCCCTGAAGCTCAGGGGGAACATGCAGAAGCAGCAGAGGCAGGAATCAAAGCCTCAACCCCGGAGGCACGAGACAAACATGCTAACCACTAAGGTACACCATTTGAGTATCTGTACTTTACTTGAGTATTATTTTTTCTAGAAACTTGTTACTTTAACGTCACTACATTTGAAAGACATTGTCCTTTTTACTCCACTACATTTCTGTCAAGGTCACTGAGTAGAAAGTAGTCACGTTAATCACAGGATGATTTTTTTCCACTCTTGTAGCGTCACGTGTCGTGAAGTTCAGTGGTTTTCCCTCATTTTCTGAACTCTGATCAGTTGGTGGTAAAATGGACGAGGACAGATCATCGGCACAGTGCGCGCATCCATGGCTGTGCTTAGGCAGTATGTTCCAGTTTTTAGAAAAGAGTAAAGCTTCTTTACGTTTGCTTTGTTTACCGAAAACAAACCGCATCACAGCCTACAGAAACTCCCCCTCCAACCTGCGGAAGGATATTGAGGTATGTATACTTCTGGTAAAAGCTGGAAATGGATATTGCATGTGCCATGACGTATGAATGGTAAGGGAATGTTTTTTTTAACGTATTTGTTTGCCTAGTTGCCTTAGCTTTGCATATACACCACCAACGCATTGGTAATGAT
Source organism: Hemibagrus guttatus (assembly GCA_033459395.1). Classification (NCBI taxonomy): domain Eukaryota; kingdom Metazoa; phylum Chordata; class Actinopteri; order Siluriformes; family Bagridae; genus Hemibagrus; species Hemibagrus guttatus. The sequence continues at coordinate 30,854,039 of JAUCMX010000006.1, read as the reverse complement.
GTTAGTTAACACGCAAAAGCGCATGCTGCGTCCAAATTCTCATACTATCTAATAGTATTCAAAAATAAAATTAGTATGCCCCAAATCATAGTATGTTGAAAAGAGTATTCCAAAAATTCCCGGATGGTCTACTACTTCACTTAAATTGGAAGTGCAGAACGATGCACACTCTAACGGGTAATATTGCCCACAATGCATTGCAGGCAGGAGGGAAAATTCATGCCGTTCCATTCATTCTTCCCTGCTAAATGTTTTCATGATGAGCACACTGCTAATTTATTCACACTTAAACTTTAAACTTTAGCACACATTCCTCAAAACCTCACAGGTCAGTGTGAGTTTTTTTCTCAGGTGAAATAATCTGAGCTCAGAAATATTGCATAAAAATCAGCTGTGCTAAATAATCATTTTCTCTATATAATATTGCATAACTCCAGTGCTGCTCTACAATGCTGCATTAATACGGCACCTGCCCCACTTCCATTACCTAATCAGAAACATCTCAATCTTCCACCCGTGCTCATTACCCCCTAATTATCTCTTCAACGGGTGTCTCACCAACTGTTCACACATACCTGCGGCGGGGAGCAACCTGCCCCTGGATTTAACACAAACCCGTCTGCAAGCTGCCGCTGTAGCATACAACTGTCCAAACATTTTACTGACAATAACAACGAAATCAAATATTAGTTCTGTTGATGTAAAATCACCGTCCAATATATTAGGAACACCTTGGACTTGAGGCAGATGCATTACAACAGCAGAAGGTTCTGACCCAGACTCACAGACGTTGACCCAGACGGACAGACGTTGCCTGGTCTAATGAACCTGGATCGATCTGAATAAAGTGCAATTCAATTCAGTTCAATTCATTTGTATATCACTTTTAACAATGGACCTTGCAGACCAGCAGAAGACCACATTAGGTGTCACTTCTATCAGCTAAGAACAGGAATCTGAGGCTATCTGAGAATCTGAGACTCTGGACAGAAACTGGACAGCTGAAAAAAAACAAAAACAGGTGACTTTTTTCTAATATTTACCTGTGTCCATGCACATGATTGGCTGACTGAGGCTGAACTGCATGAACGTGTGGGTGTAGAGGTGTTCCTAATGAAGTGAGTGTATAATGAAATCATCTTGGTCATAAGCCTGTTACGGTCTCTGCTACAAAATGCATAACTACCTCCAGGTTACAGAATTACAAAATGTTGTTGTTTACACCTGAGTCAGTTCATCAATCTAACAGAAATAGCAAATGATTTTTATTGATACGTTTCTCAGAGAAATATAAGATGTATATGAGGAATAGTGAAAGGACAGGAAAGGACAGCGTCCGACTAAAAATAGCCGGGGATGGGAGAGTTGCATAAGGGGCTCGTGTGAACATGCTCATTTGTGGTAATCACCTGACATGGGGCTTAAAAAAGGCAATAAAACAGACATCTGGCTCAGGGAACAGTGCTTCCCTATAACCTAAAGGAAACCTACTGGTGTGTTGTGACAGTTGCATCAGCGATAATCAGATTGTGTAACTCCATGCTTCCCACACACACACACACACACACACACACAGGAATGGTTCATTTTCACTTTGTTGCACAAAGTAAATCTCAAATGTGCATTTTAAATGCAAACATATAAATGAGAGATGATTCTGTCTTGTTGTTGTTGTTGTTGTTGTTGTTTTGATCTTTACAAGGTGGTGGTTTGCTGCTGTTTTGCTGTAAGGGAGGCAGTTCTGTCACTAGGTAGCAGGGCAGAGACAGACAGATTGAGCCATCAGATAGACTCAGACATGTCAGAGGTCTCCGCTCTCTCTCAGTGTGCTGCATGACACAACCTCCTCTACTTATTGGGAAGCTGTCACACGCACGCACACACACACACACACACACACACACACACACACACACACACACACACACACACACACACACACACACCTAGTCAATGCAGGGCTTTCAGGGAGGGCAGGAGCATGTAGTCACTTGTCAAAATAGGAACAGCACGCCTGGGTGAGATGGGTGGACGAATACCACGGTGTGCTGGACATGTCTCTTTGAAGAGAGAAAAGCTTAGTATGTATCAAAACTGACCACAGAATTGTCTGTATGGAGATGAGAAAAGACTAAAGCTGAATTGTCGTCATTTTGGCTCATTGGCTCAATCCTGAGCTCAGGTTACCAGCTGTGTGGAGTTTTTGTCTGCATGTTCTCGTGTTTCCTCCAGCGATTTCCTTCAGGTTCTTCAAGTTCCTTCCAGCTCCCACATCCTGGTGGTGCTTAGCTGATGAACGGATCAGATGCGGTACTGGTATGAACGGGTTCAAATGCATCTTGAAGGTTCAGAGGTGGTCTGGGATGAATACAACATTAACCACATCACTAGCGTCCAGAATAAAGCAGTTACTCAAGATGAACCCATAAAAGAAGGAACAGTGTGATATGCTTGAACACATTCACACACCATCAGCGTAGTGGTACTTAACCTACCATCTGTGTGTGACCTGCTGTGTGCCTTCTGTGGAGCAAAGACAGCGCTCTTCTTACTTCCTGCTTCACATATTCCTTATGAATAAACCGCCATCTTGTTTGCAAGGATCAGTGACCCCTAGATTTTCCATCTAAAAGCAAAGCAAGCCCATTTCTTTTACTACTCGTCTTTTCTAAACTAGATACCGAGCCAAAGGACTGCAATCAATTCCAAGCTTTTCTACACACTTTATTTTTGCTCAGATGCGTTCTTGCAAGATCTTTCTAAGCATTAAAAAATGCTCTTTCTTGTATACATGGATGCATGTACTCATACAGTCTTAATTACATTCTTTCTTTCCTCAGCTAGATGACAAGACTGATGCTTTCATGGGAAAACAAGGCCACACACACCTCCTGTACTAATAGCTCCATTCATTATAGGGTCTCACCAGGGCTTTGGTCAACTAACATCACTGTGTTCTCCACTGGGTGCTCTGTCTCCGAGAGAGAGAGAGAGAGAGAGAGAGAGAGAGAGAGAGAGAGAGAGAGAGAGAGAGAGAGAGAACAACAAGGAACAATCCATTTTCTTCCCATTTTGTTCTTCAATATTCAGTCTTCTTCTCTGATATGGTGGCCAGCTGTTAACTGGTATGATGTTATAGCTGCATAAAAATTCATAGCAGCACTGCAGTGTATGAGGAAGCTGGAAGGTTTTCAGCTCTGCAGGAAATCTGTATCAGTACCTGCACCACTGGGAACCTGTCCATCATGTGGCCTGGAGAACATGACGGTGGTGAAGAAGGTGGTGAGGGAAAAGCTACTTCAGCAGGTGATAAATCCAATAAACAGTTTGAGGTGGGAAGAGAAGAAAAGAGCTGAATGTGGACGCTGGTGTTAAAGGAAACACACAACCCAAATGGTTTATAATGATACTGCGTTCTTGTGAGTGTTTACTGAAAGGGTTTACTGAAAATAACTAGGGGTCAATTCCTTAAAAAAAAAAAGATAATTAAATCAGATTTGTTGAGTAATGAATTGAATTCCTGACTGTGGGCTGATATAATCATCCTATATGCTTTGAATTAAATCCAGCTTGGAGCAGAAGATTTAAGCGGGGCAGTAGCGTTCAGTTCGTCCTCTCCGGCTGTCTTTGTCTTATCTACTAATCCCATCCTCCAATTCTGAATAACAGAGGTAACAGAGGATTCGAGGGCTGCAGTGTGCAGTAAAACATCTCTCCTGAGGCCGGCCGCTCCTGCTAACATCCTGCCTGTGACACTGCTCCCTCAGGAGGCCAGTTATAGCCTCTGTGAGCATCTCCATGGTGAGCGATAAAAACCTTAGTACAATGGGAATTAGAGATCCACACTGCTGGAGGTATCTGTTTGTATCTGTCTGTGTGATGATAAATGATTTGTTTTGACGTACACGAGGAGAAGCTGAGAAAAGGTGATCTCATCATTACAGTTTCTTTCTTGCTTACATTCTTTTGTTTTGCTTATCCAGAGAAAGGTCACAGAGCATGCTCAGAGGAGGCAGTGCTGCAAGATGGTGCTTAATGTGATGGCAGGTGCATGAGTTAGGAGTTATATAACATACGTGTTAACAGACTGGCACAGGAGGATCTGCGCTGGTGGCTGGTCAGATGGTCGGATGGTTGGAATAGAAAGGGCTGCTGCATTTCCTCCTCATCCATAAAGCTGTATATAACTTCAGATAATTGGCACTGAGCACCTCTTTCTCTCCACATGATGCCAGCTTATGTCAAGCAGAGCATGTTATTACACCTGCATATAAAGCCATCTTTCACACTCCTGCCAAGAAGCAATTCCCTGTTTCATTCTCTAACTTGCATCCTTGCACCTGCTTCTACGAATGCCAAGTGAAAGCTACACCATTGCTAAGATCTCGGAATAGCTGCTCTGCTCACACTACACGACTTTCATCATTCGCAACCTGTTGTTTTGCGGCACGCACCACTCACGTAACGTGACAGAGCTCAGACGAGACTCGCGCGCTACACAAGCTTTCACGTGAAGAAGATCCCAGTCAAAGCACGTCTGATCTCCAGATCTGGTTTCACACATATGGCAAGGGCTGTCCATCATGTGAGTGTGTCAAGAGCTACTGATAGTGAACTTTTACTCACTATTACTTTGTGTGGAAGCAAGAAAAAAAGTTCAACAAGAGAAAACTGTGGAGGAAATATAGGTGCAGGGAGAGCTGTCTGTTTTGCAAAGAGAACAGGAGGCATAGAAACAAGGCAAATTTTTCGCTATACTCACATCACCAAGTATCATGACATGTTTGTGTTTTGTTGTTCTTCACAAGCATTTTGGTATAACGTGCCAAATAAGTTCTTAAAGTAGCAATATTCTTGTGTCTAACATTTCGCCCTCACCTCACACAAGTGAATGGATGACAAAACCGGATTCAGGAATCTGCTATGCGTGGCTGATCCGTTCGGAGCTCACAGACTGAGAAAACGGCCTCGCTGAAGCGCTCAGACTACACGAGCAGCCGCCACAGGCGTGGTCAGTGATCTGATTCGTCACCATGCTTACAGGGACGTGGTCCTCGCAGAGCCCTAAAATGACTGGGACGAGAAATCATGTCATATGAGGAATTCTAATATCATCCTCAGGTCAACTCTGCTTCTCTCCAGTCTCTCGCTATTTTGCTCTTTTCTTGAGCCTCCATAAAAAGTACAAGGGCTAGCATAATAGTGCACTCTGACTCACTCAGTGTTTGACAAAAAGACCATTTGAAGAGCTTTAAAACGGTGTGCCATTTTAAAGGACGCTTCAAGTAAGTGATCAAAATGTTACGATTACGTATGAATAACCCCTCTATTCATCTGTCTCTGCCTATTTTGGCCAGTGATGAATGGAAATAATGTGGGAGGCTCTTGCCGGCAGACTGGCACCTTGTTAGGGAGGATTAAGGAGCATTTTTATCCTCTCACTCGGGGAATCTCTTATCTCTGATGCCAGGCCACCAGATTGGGGAGCCAATAAAATCAACTGATAGGAAGAGAAGCAGCAGAAGGTGAGGAGATGTTCAGGTGTTGCTTCAGTTCACCACGGACTAATTCAAGCTCTCAGAGCATTACGTTTTAACAGATGAAAGGTACCATGTGTCATTGGAACTGTGCTGTAGTAAGATTAAAGCATTGTTTTCAGATAAAAAGAGAATACAGAGACCATGTTTTCATTGTTTCTGTACCACGTCAGGTGTTGTTGTTATTCTGGGTTATATAGACACACTACACGTATCCTAGCTAATTAATTAGCGCTGACAGGATTTGAAGTGCAGTGTTTTATTGAACCAAGCAAACAATTTTTTTTTTTTTTAAAAAGACAAGTCATCAGTAGTCAGATTGAACTAGACTAGGCAGAACTCAATTTTTAAAAAAAAAAAGAGAAGGATCAATGCTAGAAAAGCATGTAGGAAAACAACCTGCTCAGTATTATCATTAACAGAAGCGCAAGAAGCAAGAATTTGTAAAGATGAGCTGCAAGTTTGGGGGTTATGTTTGGGGTTTGGGGTCATTGGGGTCAAATAACTAAAAATCAAGTCAGGAATCTTGGTGTGATTCTGGAGACAGACCTTAGTTTCAGTAGTCATGTCAAAGCAGTAACTAAATCAGCATACTATTATCTAAAAAACATTGCAAGAATTAGATGTTTTGTTTCCAGTCAAGACTTGGAGAAACTTGTTCATGCCTTTATTACCAGCAGGGTGGATTACTGTAATGGTCTCCTTACCGGCCTTCCCAAGAAGACCATTAGACAGCTGCAGCTCATCCAGAACGCTGCTGCCAGGATTCTGACTAGAACCAGAAAATCTGAGCATATCACACCAGTTCCCAAAACCTTACACTGGCTTCCAGTTACATTTAGGATTGAATTTAAAGTACTTTTACTCGTTTATAAATCACTCAATGATCTAGGACCAAAATATGTTGCAGATATGTTCACTGAATACAAACCTAACAGACTACTCAGATCATTAGGATCGAGTCAGTTAGAAATACCAAGGGTTCACACAAAACAAGGGGAGTCCGCCTTTAGTTACTATGCCGCCCGCAGTTGGAATCAGCTTCCAGAAGAGATCAGATGTGCTAAAACATTAGTCACATTTACATCTAGACTAAAAACCTCATCTGTTTAACTGTGCATTTATTGAGTGAGCACTGTGCGATGTCCGAATTGATTGCACTGTATCTTACGTATTCACTGTATTTTATGTAAAATCATTTTCTATTTTAACTGTTTTAAATTCATTTTAATTTCATTTAACTCATTTAATTTATTTAATTTGAAATTATTTTACTTTCTTTTATGTAAAGCACTTTGAATTACCATTGTGTACGAAATGTGCTATATAAATAAACTTGCCTTGCCTTATTTATCCAGTGTTAATTTCGTTAGCGAAGATGATGATGAAAAATATTGGTTAACGACCATTTTTACTGTGACTAAGCGAGATTAAGACGAGAATAATATCTGATGATAAAAACTGTGATGAAATTTAAGACGTTTCTTTGTTAACGAGACGAGACTGGAATAAAATGTTTTTTTAGGAGTATCGGACATTCATAATAAATGATCTCTTTGTATCGGCTAACTGTCTTTAAAAACGTGTGTCCCTGTCACTGGATGGTGGGGCGTGTCCATCTCAGACAGTTAGCAGGTAGGATAAATAATCTCCAACTGACCTGGAGAGCTGCAGTGACTTCAGCACCTGAGGCTTTAGGAAGACAATGAAGAACTGATATATGGAAGACTTTCTGTTAAATTTAATTCCCCTTCTGGGGAAAAAAAAGTCAACCCCATTTTAGTTTTTATTTATTAGTTTTTTTTTTCTTAACGTGAGGTCAGCGTTACTGGACGTGTCCACAGGGAAATTCACTAGCAAGTTTTACATTTTATCTTTTTTGTTAATTAACGTCAGTTAGCTAGCCTTACTGCACAGTTCTGAGCCAGACTTTCATCAATGTACAACGCTTCATTATATATTGTACAACAGTTCGGCTTTTCTGCAGCGGTCACTTCTGTTTCTGATGAAATCTGTATCACGTGATGTAGTGAGATTATTTAGACCATAGTGTATTTGTTGTGCTAACTTAATATCCTGCAGATAGCAAGCTGTTTCTAAAATAACAGATGGATTTAAAAAGTTGTGGAAGTTATTGCTCATGTACGTATGCTTAAGGCTGGAGTACACTACATGATTTTTGCCCTGTGTACATTCTGGAGAAGTTGAACCCTCCCATATCTGAGTTGACAGATTTCATAAAAATGTTATTTTGCCTCCAAATGTACACCTTAATGATTATTATACAGTAAAGTACTGTTATCAGACAGAGGTGTGTTAGTAATATATGTTCAGCTGCTTTTGAACATCTGTCTGTTTATTGCACATTTATTTGAAGTTTCAGAAAATAAATGCAGTTTTTCCATAACAGCTAAAGAAAACATTTCTGGTTTTTACTTGATACTTGAACTCTAGAGCACTTTTCCCGATCCTTAATGTATGATCCTATTATAAATAAAGTAAGAGCGGCACAGCAGGCGGATCTCCAGCTCAGAAAAAGGGAGATGTAGAGCTGCACAAGTGTTAAGAGTGCAGTGTTAATATAGCTCCTTATCTTCATTCACATCTCTCAAGGTAGTGACTGAGGGATGTAAGTCGGGATTTGGCTAAGGATTGTGGAAAATTGAGGAAGTCGGTTTATTTAAGCAGACATGACAAGAGCTAGCAAGCTAATTCAAACATAAAATTAGCTAACAGGTCAGCTAGCTGGCTACTTCATCTTCTTTATACTTCATCTTCCTCCTCCTTAAGGACTCTGTGTACCGAGTTTATCATCACTGGGAAATCATGAAAAGATAAATGCTGAATGTGACACACCCCGATCAAACAGATGCTATAAGATTGAGAAAAGTGAATAATGATGCCTATTAGTGTGAGATGAGACGAATTTTTGGCTGAGATAATGATACCTTTATTCCGGCAAAATCTTTAGGAGTCTAAATACGATTACAAGAGGAGGTTTTACTCTGGAGAGGGAGAAACGCTTCGGATCCGTTAGAACAGGCTACGACATTGTGACAATGCCAAAAATGAACTCGACATGCACTGGCTTTTAGGCACAATATGATTTCTTTGTTTTAGAAAGGAGTCATTGTGTAAAATCTGGCCCCACCCTCTTTACCACAACCACCCCAGGAAGAAAATCTGTGCCTCTGCAATTTGGTCTCTTTTCGGTTTAGACGTGTCAGGTGGCTGTCAGTGTTGAAGTAATGAATGCGAATGGTGTGTCTCTGTAGCGCTTTGACCAGCGGCCCGTTGTGAGACCGTGTCCCTCTCGCCTTGCCTTCACCATGGTAACCGGCCATGTTCTCCATCTCCCTGCACCTTTAAATGAGGCCAAGTTATATTCAAAACAGTCATCTAGCGCCCCTCTCACAGAGAATAGAGATGGATTCGATTTATTTTCAGCTCTCATTCATCTCAGCTCTAATAATAGAACTGTGTTCAAATAAAAACATTCAAATAAAAAAAAGTTGCTCGTCAGGAAGTGTTTATTCTCTCTGTAAGTTAAAAAGCTTTAATTAGCACAGGCAGCAGCCGCTCCTACTGAAGCATTCCACATTGATCTGCCACTGATATTCATTCCACCTGATTGACATTTAGCCATCGATTTCCTAAGCAGGAAATCCTGAGTGGTTTTTTTTTTCTTCAAAGCAATGCATTATGGGAGGAGTGTTCTGCCTCAATTTGAACCTATCAATCATCCAAAATATATGAATTCAAACCCACCTTACAAACGCCTGCCCACGTGCCGCTCGCCCGTTGTGCTCAGCCGTCAATCAGAGCCGAGCCGAACAAAACAGACAAAACTTCATTCAACATGGAACAAAAGCAAAACGAGGAAATGTGTATAATATTCCCTGTTTCAATTCCCTTTATTCCTGTGTCACAGGGATGACAAGGCTTCAAACAAGGGTGGTAGGACCTCGATTTGTGCAAAGAGAACGATTTTTCCAAAGACAAAACCCTGCTCATCAGAGTTGTGTGTTTATGAAGAGGAGCAAATTAAACTATTCCCGAGAGGAAATTCCTGATTCTGTGCTGCAGTGTGGAATACTGCTGTTTCATCCCAATTATCACCTACCTACAAATACCTGAGACATCAACATGGAATTATCTTCTACTGGATAGATAGATAGATAGATAGATAGATAGATAGATAGATAGATAGATAGATAGATAGATAGATAGATAGATAGATAGATAGATAGACAGACAGACAGACAGACAGACGACAGACAGACAGATAGATGGTTAGATAGATGGTTAGACAGACAGACAGACAGACAGACAGACAGATAGATAGATAGATAGATAGATAGATAGATAGATAGATAGATAGATAGATAGATAGATAGATAGATAGATGGTTAGATAGATAGATAGATAGATAGATAGATAGATAGATAGATAGATAGATAGATAGATAGATAGATAGATAGATGGTTAGATAGATGGTTAGATAGATGGTTAGATAGATGGTTAGACAGACAGACAGACAGACAGACAGACAGACGACAGACAGACAGATAGATGGTTAGATAGATGGTTAGACAGACAGACAGACAGACAGACAGACAGACAGACAGACAGACAGACAGACAGACAGATAGATAGATAGATAGATAGATAGATAGATAGATAGATAGATAAATAGATAGTTAGTTAGATAGATGGTTAGACAGACAGACAGACGACAGACAGACAGACAGATAGATAGATAGATGGTTAGACAGACAGATGACAGACAGACAGAGAGACAGACAGACAGACAGATAGATAGATAGATAGATAGATAGATAGATAGATAGATGGTTAGACAGACAGGGCAGGGCAGACAGACAGACAGATAGATAGATAGATGGTTAGACAGACAGATGACAGACAGACAGACAGACAGACAGACAGACAGACAGACAGACAGATAGATAGATAGATAGATAGATAGATAGATAGATAGATAGATAGATAGATAGATAGATAGATGGTTAGACAGACAGACAGACAGACAGACAGACAGATGACAGACAGACAGATAGACAGACAGATAGATAGATAGATGGTTAGATAGATGGTTAGACAGACAGACAGACAGACAGACAGAAAGGTAGATAGATAGATAGATGGTTAGATAGATGGTTAGACAGACAGACAGACAGATGACAGACAGACAGACAGACAGACAGACAGACAGACAGATAGACAGATAGATAGATAGATAGATAGATAGATAGATAGATAGATAGATGGTTAGACAGACAGACAGACAGACAGACAGACAGATAGATAGATAGATAGATAGATAGATAGATAGATAGATAGATAGATAGATAGATAGATAGATAGATAGATAGATAGATGGTTAGACAGACAGATGACAGACAGACAGACAGACAGACAGACAGATAGATAGATAGATAGATAGATAGATAGATAGATAGATAGATAGATAGATAGATAGATAGATAGTTAGACAGACAGATAGACAGACAGATGACAGACAGACAGACGACAGACAGACAGACAGACAGACAGATAGATAGATAGATAGATAGATAGATAGATAGATAGATAGATAGATAGATAGATAGATAGATAGATGGTTAGACAGACAGATAGACAGATGACAGACAGACAGACAAAAATAGATAGATAGATAGATAGATAGATAGATAGATAGATAGATAGATAGATAGATAGATAGATAGATAGATACATGGTTAGATAGATGGTTAGACAGACAGACAGACAGACAGATGACAGACAGACAGATAGATAGATAGATGGTTAGATAGATGGTTAGACAGACAGACAGACAGACAGACAGATGACAGTTAGACAGACAGATGACAGACAGACAGATAGATAGATAGATGGTTAGATAGATGGTTAGACAGACAGACAGACAGACAGACATATAGATAGATAGATAGATGGTTAGACAGACAGACAGACAGACGACAGACAGACGACAGACAGACAGACAGATAGATAGATGGTTAGATAGATGGTTAGACAGACAGACAGACAGACAACAGACAGACAGACAGATAGATGGTTAGATAGATGGTTAGACAGACAGACAGACAGACAGACAGACACACAGACAGACAGATGACAGACAGACAGACAGATAGATAGATAGATAGATAGATAGATAGATAGATAGATAGATAGATAGATAGATAGATAGATAGATGGTTAGATAGATGGTTAGACAGACAGACAGACAGACAGACAGAAGGATAGATAGATAGATAGATAAATAGATAGATAGATGGTTAGACAGACAGACAGACAGACAGATGACAGACAGACAGACAGATAGATAGATAGATAGATAGATAGATAGATAGATAGATAGATAGATAGATAGATAGATAGATAGATAGATGGTTAGATAGATGGTTAGACAGACAGACAGACAGACAGACAGAAGGATAGATAGATAGATAGATAAATAGATAGATAGATGGTTAGACAGACAGACAGACAGATGACAGACAGACAGACAGACAGATAGATAGATAGATAGATAGATAGATAGATAGATAGATAGATAGATAGATAGATAGATAGATGGTTAGACAGACAAACAGACAGACAGACAGACAGACGACAGACAGATACATAGATGGTTAGATAGATGTTAGACAGACAAACAGACAGACAGACAGACAGATGACAGACAGACAGACAGACAGATGACAGACAGACAGACAGACGACAGACGACAGACAAAAATAGATAGATAGATAGATAGATAGATAGATAGATAGATAGATAGATAGATAGATAGATAGATGGTTAGACAGACAGACAGACAGACGACAGACAAAACAGACAGACAGACAGACAGATAGATGGTTAGATAGATGGTTAGACAGACAGACAGACAGACAGACGACAGACAGACAGACAGATAGATGGTTAGATAGATGGTTAGACAGACAGACAGACAGACAGACAGATGACAGACAGACAGACAGACAGACAGATAGATAGATAGATAGATAGATAGATAGATAGATAGATAGATAGATAGATAGATAGATAGATAGATAGACGGTTAGATAGATAGACAGACAGACAGACAGACAGACAGATAGATAGATAGATAGGTAGATAGATAGATAGATAGATAGATAGATAGATAGATAGATAGATAGATAGATAGATAGATAGATAGACACCTGGATGCTCATTTCTCTCTCAGTGATTGTGGAAGTGTGAAGTCTTTTCTCTTCCTAGTTTCTGAATGTTTGGTCACTTTTTGTGGCCTTCTTTTTTTCTGTTGTTGTTGTTGTTGTCATTTGAGGTTAGTTGTTTGTTTACAGAAGTTATTGAGAGCCACCCAACTGTCATTTAGCCTCTGATGAACGAAAGCATAGAGCTGAAGTGGGAAAACGGCTCAATGCATGCGTGATGCCAATAATGTGACTGACGAGCGAAGGAACTAGTTCGCTAGCGAAAATGATAAAAAGCGTGTCAGCTCTCATCGTGAAGACAAAGACGTTTAGAACAGCTTTTAAAAAACAAATATTCAGACATAACAGGAAATGATCCTCTTGGACATAAGTGCAGGGATTTTAAAGAGCACATTTCCTTTTAACTGCCTTTTCTTGCTCTCACTTCGTGACTTGGCGCGTTCGAGTCGCTCCAAGCAATGTCATGGTTACTGAGAACACTCAGTCGAGACATCCAGAATAAACAGTAACTACAGCAACAAGACCCAATATCCATTACTTAACTGCGCCTTTCTTGCCACAGATTCAGACTGTTTAATAAAAGGGATCTGCTTCCAGGATTGTTTCTAAGAAGAGCTAAGCAGGAAGGTTTCTGGAAAACCTAGAGTAGCTCCTGGTTAGATTTATCAAGTGCTGTGTATGCTCACATACACCTAGTCTTTAAGTAAAAACAACACTTCCTTCCTACGTTTGACTCACGCCTTGAAACCCAAACCACAGAATGAACAGCAGCCGTGCTCGTATTCTTCCTAATGGAAGGAAATAACCGATATTAAAAGCTCCTTACGCTAATGCTGCTCGGTCAAACGGCACATGCCAAATGTCCAGCTGTTGGCAAAATTTTACAGGAACAAGAAAGCCTAGAAGAAGAAGGCCATTTTTTTATATTACATTTTCAAAAAGAACACAAACAGCCCAGATTCAGTGCGCAACACAGTAATGCAGTGAGCGCTGGAATCATCTCCAACCCGGGATGAACGTTAAAAATCACTCTGGATGGAAAAATCACAGTTTATGTGCAATGACTATGATCCAGCACGCTGAAACAGAAACTAAGGGCGTGGATGAGAAGAATGGGTATGTGATGGAGGAGGAACAATGCAGCCATTCTGGTACATGCTGTATGTAGAGAGTAATATTCGTAGATAATTGAGAAGAAGAGTCTGAAGATCGAAGGCTGCATCAGACGTGAAATTGTGAATGTACAGAATGAAAGAGCTGGATTCGAAATGGAGTGTAATTGTTCATGATGAGGGAATAAGAAAAAAAATGTGCTAGAATGTGACAGAGAGCATTGTTTACAAAAGCTACTCAACTTTCTGAAGTATGAAGTTTACTGAAGGTTGAAGCAGCAGTCTGAATAGATCCAAATAAAATGCAAAAAAAGAAAAAAAAGTTGGGAATGGAGGCAGGATGCAAATTCTGTTGGAGTAAATCTAAAGCTATGAGCCAGTAGAATATAAGAGGCGAAGCTTTGGATTTCTCAGTCTATAAATAATAAAATGGAGGAAAAACTGTTGTATCACTAATACAACCCAGAGAGGTAGCGTTATCACTCCATTCCTTGCCAAATCACATGATTCCAGGACTTCCTGTAAACAAGATCTGTTAAAAGTCTGGTGTGGCCACTGTACCATTAGCGAAATAAACTGATCAGCCATAACATTATGACCACCTGCCTAATATTGTGTCGGTCCCCCTTTTGCTGCCAAAACAGCCCTGACCCGTCAAGGCATGGACTCCACTAGATCCCTGAAGGTGTGCTGTGGGATCTGGCACCAAGATGTTAGCAGGAGATCCAAGTCCTGTAAGTTGTGAGGTGGGGCCTCCATGGATTGGACTTGTTTGTCCAGCACATCCCACAGATGCTGGAATGGATTGAGAGCATTAACCTCCCCACATGCATCAATGAGCCACTTTTACACTTTTGATAGATACTGACCACTGCAGACCGGGAACACCCCACAAGAGCTGCAGTTTTGGAGATGTTCTGATCCAGTGGTCTAGCCATCACAATTTGGTCCTTCATCAAACTCGCTCAAATCCTTACACTTGTCCATTTTTCCTGCTTCTAACACATCAACTTTGAGGACAAAATGTTCACTTGCTGCCTAATATATCCCACCCACTAACAGGTGCCATGATGAGGAGATCATCAGTCTTATTCACTTCACCTGGCACTGCTCACAGTGTTATGGCTGACCGGTGTGTGTTTTGCTCTTTAATTAAGGATGAAAAGGTTCTTCATTTCTTTAAAATGTAAGTGTTTATACTAAAAACTGTATGACGACATGATTGTATGCTGATCATCAATACTGCTTCGTACCATTCCAAGCCCAGCTGATGTAAACGTACACATGAACAATACGTACAATAATAAAATAAATACTGACAGCACATACAGAAGGGAAGGAAGGAGATTCAGTTCAGACAGATACAGTAAGAGTAGGTTGGAATTTGTACTTCTATAAGGACATTTTTGAGATCCCTGGCAATGCTGCTGGGACCCCTGAGTATCCCCAGATCCCCACTTAGAGACACACAGGTCGAGACTATGGAGAGCTGGCTGAGAGCTCGGAGTCCAGACAGGCCTTGGATCTATGAGGACTTGCTCGTTTTTATGATTGTGTCATCGGCTCAAAGGAGAGATTTTCTGGCCTGGCAGCTCAGATCTCACTCCACTGGGGGCTGGACCATGTCTTCCACTGGGGGCTGGACCATGTCTGCCACTGGGGGCTGGACCATGTCTTCCACTGGGGGCTGGACCATGTCTTCCACTGGGGGCTGGACCATGTCTGCCACTGGGGGCTGGACCATGTCTGCCACTGGGGGGCTGGACCATGTCTGCCACTGGGGGCTGGACCAAGACAGCTTTTTGGGTTAAAATGCCTTTATCCAAGGCACAACGGGGGTTCAATCAGACACACACATACACACACGCACACACACACACACACACACACACACACACACACACACACACAGACATATACACACACACATACACAGACGCACACGCACATACACAGACGCACACACACACACACACACACAAAGACACACGCACACAGATGTACACACACACATGCACACAGAGACGCATACACAAACATACAAAGATGCACAGACACATAAACATACACATACACACATGCAAATGCACAAACACACACACACACACAGACGTACACACACACACACACAGACGCACGCACACACACACACAGACAGATGCATACAGATGCACAAACAGACACATAAACATACACAGGCATACACACAGATGTACACACACACACACACAGATGTACACACAGACACACATGCAGACATACACACATATAGATGCACACACACTCACACACACACACACACATGCAGAGGCACAAACAGACATACACACATATAGACACACACATATTCACAGAGAAACACACACACAAACATACAGACATACAGACGCACACATACACACACAAATACACAGACGCATACAGACGCGCAAATAGACACACAGACAAATACACACACACATACATACAGATGCACACACACACAAACACACACACACACACACAGCATGAATGTAGTGATAATAGAGAGGGGTAAGAGGTGGCATCACTAAAATAAAGATGAAATGGTTAAACAGGAGTGTATGTGAGATGAGGTCTGCATCCTGGTCTTCAGCTCCTCCTCTTCTCTGAGCTCCGACAAGCAGCACCGCACGTCCAGTAGATCGGTCAGGGATGCTGAAGACATTAGGACCCTGTGCTGTTGCTGTGACAGCAACTAATGACATCCAGCACTGTCTCTCCTCGGGGACTTTCAGCTCCTTAATTACTAACCAGTCTGTGATTTGAACTCTTCATTTAAGGGAAACAGACAGTCCACTAATGTCCACTAACTTCCAGAAGGTTCTGCTCATTTGGTGTAAATAGTATTGTACTTGAGCGTTGAAGTTTTATTTGCTGTTTTAATTGTCAGTGTAAGAGCGCAAGGATAGTAAAACAAACGTGTGTGTGTGTGCGTGTGTGTGCGTGTGTGTGTCTACTTGTTCAGGTTTTATCAGTCAGGCTCCAATTAAAGTGACAGCTTGCTGCTTTTAGAGAACAGGGGACAGTACCTCAGATCTGATTTTGAGGTACAACACACACACACACACACACACACACACACACACACAAGATAAAGGTGAATAGACTTTTATTTAAAAAAAGAAAATCCCAGCAGGACTAAAGCTCAGTGGCAGTTCTATCCAGCGGAGCTAATAAAGAGCTACACGCCATCTCTGTGTGTATTGTACAGGCTCTGCAACAAAAAACACAATGATTGGCTCATGTCAAATTACTTAAGTGTGTGTTTTTTCACACCTGCCAACTTTCATTAAGCATCATCTACAGAATACATATACACGGTATTGCCAAAAGTTTTGGGACACCCCTCCAAATCATTGAATTCAGGTGTTCCAACCACTTATATGGCCACAGGTGTATAAAATCCAGCACCTAGGCATGCAGACTGCTTCTACAAACATTTGTGTAAGAATGGCTCGCTCTCAGGAGCTCAGTGAATTCAAGCGTGGTACCGTGGTGGACTGCCACCTGTGCAGTAAGCCCATTCGTGAAATTTCCTCACTATTAAATATCCCACGGTCAACTGTTAGTGGTATTATAACAAAGCAGAAGCAGTGGAGAACAACAGAAACTCAACCCTGAAGTGTTATTCCATGTAAAATCACAGAGTGGGGTCAGCACATGCTGAGGAGCACAGTGCACAGAAGTCACCAAATTTCTGCAGAGTCAATAGCTACAGACCTCCAAACTTCACGTGGCCTTCAGATTAGCTCAAGATCAGTGTGTAGAGAGCTTCATGGGTTTTCATGGCCGAGCAGCCGCATCCGAGCCTTTCATCACCAAGTGAAGCGTCGGACACAGTGGTGTGAAGCACGCCGCCACTGGACTCTGGAGACGTGTTCTCTGGACTATCATATGTTAACATTGTGCACTAAGGTCACATCGGACTCAGTAAAAAATACCACTCATTAAAGCGATGCTATTTGATCTGGGGCCTCATTTGCAATAAAAATATAATTAGGCTCTGAAGGATAGCAGTGGTGTCGATAATAAACTCATTCACATTTACCTACAGAGGGGTTTATCCAGAGTGACCTACAGAGGTGATTAAAAAACATCCTCATGCTAGCACACATCCTATAGGTCAGGGTAAAAACATACTATCAAGTAAAAATGAGTTAATTAGTACACATTTAAGTGTTTAATGAAGACACTGCTATTCAGCCTTCATACTGTAGAGTGATTTCAGGGAAGTTCAGTCCATCAGCTGAGTGCTGGCTTCTGCCACATGAGACAATACCGTCCAGATTTATCCCACAATCTGAAGCTATTTTGTCAAGGATATCTCTATATCTCAAATTCCGATCCTGTATCTTGTTATAGTTGAGTAATCACAACATTGTGACCTTTAGTACACTGCGAGTTCAGTATATTTTGCAATTACTTGCAACTTAACGCTTGCAATGACGAGCGCACAACATCCGACACTCATCATCCGATCCGCATATTTGCTTTAGTACCGGGTTTTACGCAGGACGCTCTTCCTGATGCAACCCTCTCATTTTTATTCAGTCTTGGGAGCAGCACTGAGCGTTAACCCCTTGATGGTGGGATTGGTTCCCAGACCCAGGCTGTAGTGGTGAGAGTGTGGGATCCTGCCACTGGACCACCAGGGACTCAGGAGCACAAGTATCAGTCATAATATATCACTGTGCTTCATTCTGCATATCACACAGTGAATTTATTCCCCTAAGATTGTTTAATAAACATATCCCATGTGTTTTCAAAATACACAGAGAGCACAAATAACACACACACACACACGCATAAATATATATATACACGCAGACACACACACACACACAATAATTTTGAAGGTTTGAATAATTACTGTATTTTCATTTTCCTCCAGTATTGCACCAGTAGATTTGCTTTAATAATGCTTTGAAATCACAGTACTCAAGTTTATTCCAGTATCTCGTACTGGAGCTGATCGGTTCATCCGAGCCCCTTCCTCCCGTACTCCTTCTAGTGAACACTGCTGAAGTGATACGAACATTTAGAAATATGCGAGCTGCTATAAATATGACATTCAACTTAATGGAAAGAGTCTGAAGACTAATGCCACTGCCGCTATCATGACCCAGCATGCACAGCTTTCATGGCCCCCGACTGTATAATCCCCACACAATGGAAAAGACGGCTACAGCTTAGACTCAGCTTTCCTCCAGCCTCATAATTAAAGATTGTGTCAGATAAATCCACAGGGAGGGAAAGTACAAGACTAAACATTAAGCCTCTGCAAAGTATAGAGCGTCTCTCTGGTGAAACAGTTCATCACTGTTCGTAGCTTGTACAAACTGTTTCAATCAATCATTTCCAAAATCACTGTTATACAGTATTTCATGTCAAATAGCCTACAGCTTTGGCTAAGAACGTATAATAATGGCGTACAATACAGCGTGATGAGGGAAGAGTTTAGAAAATGGATTCAAAGCTGACAGCAAAAAAATTATTCCATTCTGCACGGGTCTTAAGCTGCTCATATATTCACTCTCTGAATCATGAGAACATTGCCAGACAATATTTCAGGAAGAAAACACAATGCGGCATGCAGTTCTAGGAAAATAATCAATCAGGTGATGATTGGCAAGATGATTATTTTCCATTAACAGCACAAATGGTTGATTTTTTTTTTATTTGATAAAAATGACACATCCTGTGCTGTAGATTATCCATTTATAGTTTATTATTATCCATTTATCCATTTATTTTTAGGTTTATATTTGTATTATGTACATTACATTGGATCTTAAAGTCACTTTCGATATAGCAGCTACAAACGTTCTGGTTATTTGTAGTGACAATTTAACTTGTCTGTAATGTCTTTCATCCTGACAACATTCCCATTAAAGTCACAGAGCACTAAAACTGGAGACTCTTTACATAAACAATAATAATAATAATAATAATAATAATAATAATAATAATAATAATAATAATAATAATAAAACGTCTCCTCACAGAAAATTCTTCTATATCCACAATTACACATTTAGAAAATATGTTTAAGTGGGAGGTTCTTGTATATGTTGTTACTATGGAAACCCTGTCACTGAATCTGCTGTCAGAGATGCTGATATAGAAAAATAATCGACCTCTTCTGACCAATAAGTATCGAGAATTTAACAGAAAAATACCACGGTAGGGAACGTTTTCATGATCTTCATAAATATAATCATATTCAGGTTTGTGTACCAGAGGAATAGCTACATGAGACTTCTACATCCAAACAGTAGCAATGGTTTTACTGGGTTTATATCCTGGGTGTCCAGCCTTATCTGGAAAGGGCTTGTGAGGCCATAGCTGAGTCTACTGAAAGCCAAGATCAGAATCAAGCAAGATTTCCGCTTGATTGGAATGAAAACCTGCAGCCACTCTGGTCCTTTCTGGATAAGAATGTACACCCCTGATTTATATAGTCGGAAAATAAATAATGAAAGAAAAAAAAATCATCTGAATTCAATCTTATTCATTTATTGCTTCAATCATTTTTTAGTAACCTTTATCCTGGTCAGGGTCACGGTGGAACATGGGGCATCATGAGGCAGGAATACAACTTGGACATGATGCCAGACCATTGCAAGGTACCACACACATTAACATTTGGAATCAAATCAGTGTATCCCATCTACCCACCAGTACGGTTTTAGTATGAAGACAGGAAGAACATGTGCAACGCAGCCCAGACCCAGGCTCAGGATCAGAACCCAGACCCTGGAGCTGTGAGATATCAGCGCTACCTACTCTGAAACTGTGCCCCTATCAGTACCATATCATCATATTTCCCAGCTGTAGTTAACATTTCTTTTTTACACATCATATGCGCAAAGCCATCACCAAGGCCAATTGCATTACAGTCCCATAAAACCTGGCAGTTGACGTGAGTAGAACCATCAGAACTTGATAAATGCAGCCACTGAAAACATCTATGAACTAATGAGGAGTAACTCGTTTAAGAAATGCAATCAAAGAGAAAATCCCATCAGCATCTAATATCAGTCACTTAGCAGCCTGAAAGCTGATGCTTCCAAAGAGGAAATTTGGTCTGAAAGCCTCGATTTTAAGCTGAAAGTGGTCTGACTGATCTAATAGTCACGTCTGCCATCAACAGACCAGCTGAATGAGAGAAATTATATTTTCTGCAGTTAAATTATTCATAGCAATCGGGTTCCTACTCAACATACAGCTCTATTGGTTTCATTCTGATAAACAGCAAAACGACTGCTGCATTCCTCGATTCATTTCATCTGAAAATGACTTCACTATGAACTCTCCATGAATCCACATCCGGGTGAGCCACAATTAAGGAATGAGAAACCAAAATGATAATGAAGAAATGTAGTGTGAGTCGGATGGTGATATCAGTTAGTATCTCAGTGCATAAAGGGTTATGTCTAGAGCGTTTCCGTTTGTCAGCTTTCAGAATTATTTCTTCGTATGATGCGCTACTCTATCTATGATACTCTAGCCACATAATTGCTCCGAAGTCACAGCAATGGTCAATAGTGAAATAGTATGAAATGTGTAAATTTGCTTCCAGTTCCAATCATTCATTCATTTAATCAATCCCAATCCTACTGGGACACCAATTCATCCAATGTGATCACACACACACACATTACATTATGGCTGTCCATCGCACCCGATAATGACATTCCTCCTCATTAACTATGTGCTCTTTGATAGCCATAAAATCCAATCCATGATCCCCAAACTTCACTGCATGTTGTATATATGAAGTCAGTAATAGTGGGGCCAGGCATGGCTGTACATCTCCGTATTCTTATTTGCTGTTTCTTCATGTTCTTCTCTGATTCCATATGCTCTATTCCTACATGGCAGAGATCCCGCCTGATGGGACGTATAACAGCAGCTTCTTCCAGTCCTGAATGGTCCATTTGACATTCGACATCCTAAGTGATGCTTTTAGCTGGTCTTTATACCACTTCTTTTAACCCCCTCTGGACCAGTGGCCTAGATGAAGCTATCCATACATCACTTGCCATGGCATGCCCAAGCAAACACACACACACACACACACACACACACACACACACACACACACACACACTGATTTCCACCTTACATGTTGGCATGAGTGGCAGGGGAATGTTGTGGGACACAAAAAGAGGTGAGATTCCTTAACGTAACAGCACCAAAATAATAAAACAACGAAAATATGGTGAGTCACGTTCTCATGTGACTCCATGCACATTTGCAAGGTTTGATAGAATCAAGTGAGTCTGAAACCAGACCAAGGCTGCAGGCAGGAACACTCACTCTCAGATTCAAACCAGAGCAAACACACCCAGTGTGAAAACCACCTAAAACCTCAGACAGGAACCCAAGCTCAGGGCCTGGAGCTAAATCAAAACAACCATAGCAACTTCCTGGTCTCATCATGTATGTGTTATATAAAAGAAGCATGGCGTAAAATATAACATGCAAATATCTGCACCATCAAATCAAACCCCAAGCATAGAGCTGCACCATAAACCGGTAGTGTTATCAGTCAGTGGCACGGGTTTGAACTGGTCCCATTCTCCAGTGTGGAATAATTCATCACACAGTTAGACTTGATGGACCAGGGATATTTAATCAAGCGATTTTCCCTCTGCTGTAGTTAAGTGACTGCCTGTGTATACAGCACGGCCAATTACTGACTGATTTGTGCCGAAGCAGGGCTCTGGCTGGAGCAGAGGCGAATGAGAGATCGCAGGTGCTTAGCTTGAGCTCATGGTGGCTTTTCTTTCATTTACTCTCCACTCAAGAAGAAAAGTGATTTCCTCACATGACAGATGCAAAAAGCAAGGCCTTCACTTTGCCTCAATTAGTGTACAAGCCACATACAGTGTAAACCTTTTCTTTCTCTTTCTTTCTTTTTCTTGCTGTGTTACAACATACTGCATTCGATTCAGTACCTACTGCATTTGATTCAGTACCTACTGCATTCGATTCAGTACCTACTGCATTCGATTCAGTACCTACTGCATTTGATTCAATACCAACTGCATTCAATTCAGTACCTACTGCATTTGATTCAGTACCTACTGCATTCAATTCAGTACCTACTGCATTTGATTCAGTACCTACTGCATTCAATTCAGTACCTACTGCATTCGATTCAGTACCTACTGCATTTGATTCAATACCAACTGCATTCAATTCAGTACCTACTGCATTTGATTCAGTACCTACTGCATTCAATTCAGTACCTACTGCATTTGATTCAGTACCTACTGCATTCAATTCAGTACCTACTGCATTTGATTCAGTACCTACTGCATTCAATTCAGTACCTACTGCATTTGATTCAGTACCTACTGCATTTGATTCAATACCAACTGCATTCAATTCAGTACCTACTGCATTTGATTCAGTACCTACTGCATTCAATTCAGTACCTACTGCATTCGATTCAGTACCTACTGCATTTGATTCAATACCAACTGCATTCAATTCAGTACCTACTGCATTTGATTCAGTACCTACTGCATTCAATTCAGTACCTACTGCATTCAATTCAGTACCTACGGCATTTGATTCAGTACCAACTTGCCACTAAATTCAGTACCAACTAGATTGTATTCAGTACCTACTGAATTCAATTTGGTACCTACAGTGTTTGTTTCAGTACCATCTACATTCGATTCAGTACCTACAACATTTGATTCAGCACCAACAGCACTCAATTCAGTACCTACTGAATTCAATTCAGTACCTTCTGCATTTGATTCAGTAGATACTGCAAGTACTGCATTCTGTACCTACTGCATTCAAAGTCAAAGTCAAAGAAGCTTTATTGTCACTTCAACCATATATATCTGGTGCAGTACATGGTGAAATGAGACAACGTTCCTCCTGGACCAGAGGTGCTACACAGAACAAAAACAAAATACAGGGTGACGCGGACAAACATGAAGCTAAACTAAGGTGCAGAATTTTTAAACTAAACATACAACAAGTAAGTGCAGGGAATGACGAGACAGTGAAGACAAACACGACACATAACGCCGACTGTGTGCAAAAAGGGAACGGTGTTGTACAGTGAGTGCGAGAATAGCAGCAGAGATATTTAACACAGTTATAATATTTAAAGTTATGGTACAAATACAAATATTAAAGTGACGTGTGCATGTAAACAATAGCAGGTGTGTGTGTGTGTGTGTGTGTGTGTGTGTGTGTGCATGTGCATGCATATGTGTTTGTATGTGTGTGTGAGTTCTGATCAGTGCAGCTCAGTTCAGAGTGTGTATGTATTTGTGTGTATGTGTGTGTGTGTCCATGTTCCTCCATTTAGTTCACATTTCTGTTTAGACACCCTTGAAGCTGTTCAACAATCCGGTTGTGTGGCCCCGAATGCTTCGGTACCTCTTTCCAGACGGCAGGAAGGAGAAGAGTGTGTGTGAGGGGTGTGTGGGGTCATCCACAATGCTGTTGGCTTTGCAGATGCAGCGTGTGGAGTAAATGTCCATAATAGAGGGGGTTTGAATCCCTTTTGAAAATTTAGTACCCCTTTTTCCTTTTCATTCGATTCAGTACCTTCTGCATTCAATTCAGTATGTACTGCATTCAGTACCTACTGCATTCGATTCACTACGTACTACATTCGATTCAGTACCTTCTGCATTTGATTCAGTACCTACTGCTCGGCCGTTGATACACTACGTACTGATCAGAATACGTGTATGGAATGAATCCAATCCAGACATACTACATCCGCCATGTTGGCACGGTCAACTACTGTTTTTTTTGAATACTGAAGATCTGGACATACTACACCTTTAGTGTTTCTGCTTTTCTCCCACTGTATAGGTTTATACTGTAAACACTTTGATCACATGACAACTCTGAAGCTCTAAACTGTGAATGTCACTCTGTACCACCAGAGGTAATTAGTCTACCAAATTAAGGGCTTGACATGAAGCCCTTGGGCATTGATTCCAATGGTGAGAGGCGGACATGCGTCCATGGCCTCCTTTCATTACCGCTAACAAGCTCTTGTCAACTTCTTTTCAGGCTTCTCCTTTAGGGAATCCCCATCACAATCTGAGACTCCTTCCAGCATTCATCAGGTCACCTCATCATCCAAACCGTCCAGTCATTAACTAGGAGCAGATTTTTTCACAGAAAGCAATTTGGTGTTGAAAATGGAAATGTGGGTAAACATGGATTCCTCTGAGGCTAAATGATTTCATGAAAATAGGTTAGCAATTGTCGACTGATCAGAATTCAACGCTGAAATCTTTTCAGAATACACAAACTCAAACCAAGACACAACATCGTCCGTCTGCAGACACCGTGCTGCTTTCTCTGCATTGTTCTTACCATGTCGATGGCAACAAACTGCTCACTTCCTGTCGATGAAAAAAACTCCAATCAGATGTGACAAACCTCAGGACGGAGCTGCCATTTCTCATCACACCTCACACTCTCCTCCTGTAGCTGCTCCTCCATCGACATCTCCTCATCCTCCCTCAGCCATCTGTCCACTCCATGATGTCCATCACGAAGACACTAGCCCAGCAATCTCAGCTTGGCAAGACCACACTCCGAAGCCTTTACAGTTCAGTAGCATATAAAGCCTTACAGACTGTCACCCGAAAACTCTTATTTATTGCAGTCTTTGAGATGAATTTGCGATCTGCTTATTCCTTATTCACTAGTAGAACTGAACCGTCTGAGAACTGCTGCTGTTATCCTACACACACTCCTGTGTTCAACCCAGGACTTTTATTCACCGCTTATACAGTGACTCTAGCTCATATTTGTGGGAATTCTCCAATACCATGTCGTATCCTAGGGTGTGTCTCAATCAGTTCTAGAGTTCACTAGTCAGGGCATTGATCAGTGAGTCGGCCATTTTAAGGGCTCTCTCTCTCTCTCACACACACAAACACACACACACACACACACACACACACACAAAAAAAAAACCTTTCAGTGCACTGGAACATTCGCTCCCTAAAAAATCCCACAATGCATCGCAAAAAAAAAAAACAGGGATCATGTCCAGGAAATGACATCAATTTTTCTGAAGTCTCTCAGCTCGGAAAAAAATGGCGGACGAACCGAACTCTCAGCTAGCAGTGTTTAATGATTCCGTAGCTTACGGGCCCACAATCCTGCTTGTAGTACAATGACAGAAACATGGTGATTAAGCACAGATTTCGGGTTTTTGTAGTGACTGATGAAGACCTAGGGAGCTACAGAGCTGATTGAGACGCTCCCCTAGTGAACGCTGCTGCACTAATGAACAGATGACACAAAAGACAACAATCTGGACACATTTCCTGTAATGATGGCAGTCAAAGCAAAGCAGCCTTCAAATGGTGTTCTGTGAAAATATCTAGAGGAGGAACCACAGCATCTTTCTACAGTACAAGGAACCGGTGAAACTTCTTAAAGACACTGACATTGAGTATTTTTAATAGCGAGGACCAACCTGAGTGTGTTCAGAGAGAGTGGTCAAAATTACACACACAAAAAATTGTGTAGTAGTGAAGTGAGTGTGCAGAGAAATGAGCACTTATATTTGAACCTCCAGGTGAGTTATCTCAGTTAAACTGAATAAAGGAAGTTATTAGAATTTCAATCGCTTGGGTTGGGGCCTAAGACGGTTTCCCCCCCTTTGGTTTGGAGAATTTTTAAAAACCCCATACCCCCCGACCAAAGGCATAAAACCCTTATTTACCCAACCTGGCCCTTAACAAAAATTTTGGGGCCCGGTCAAAAGCACCTGTGTAAATTCCCCGAAAACCCCCCTTTTCCTTTAAAACCTTTCCAAAAATCTCCGATGAGGAGATCATCAGTCTTATTCACTTCACCTGGCACTGCTCACAGTGTTATGGCTGACCGGTGAATAAGCTATTTGTGAACTCATTAGAGATTCTGATCGACTTTCCGTGTGCCGGGTCTCTCGTTAATTTGAAGAACTCGTTCCTGATCCACCCTCGCCTGGGCAGATTCCTAATAATTCATTAAAAAAAATATTTGAGCAATGGAATGGGAATACAAAAACTAGTCCTTAACTGGAAATGAACCTGAAGTTTTTTAACAGCACAGAAAAACTGACAGACGAACCAAACTGTTAGTCAATTTTCCTTCTACAAATGTATGTCGCTTGTTATCGTTGCTGTAGCTCTCAATTGATTACTTAGGTTAAACTTTGATGTTCTATATACAGTTTGTTTCAGTCTAATGACGTGTAACGGTTATTTTCTTCCACGGTGGATGTAAATGATACTGGACAAGGAACCTGAATCACTGCAGTAGACAGGATTTGAAGGATCTGCTGCAGTGAAGTGGACATAGACCCAAGCTTGTTCCATGTACCAGAAAAAAAAAACAGACTAAAGTATACAGTTGATCAGCTTTTCCACACTTGACCTGAAGCAGGGTGAAAGAGAGAAGCAGTCGTTCCATCAGGCGTCTCTTCGCCTTTAACCTGAGAAACATTAAAAAAACGGACGAACACATATGCACTCTCTGAGATGAACTAATTACTCACTGGAAGGACGCCAGGTCATCCTCCCTTGATGTGTCCTGAGACCAGGGCACATGTTAGCACATGAGTCGCCTCTGATGCCGTTTACAAAAAAGCCTTTCATTTGCCTCGTCCATTAATCCTGTCATTACTGGCACATCACTTGCTTTTTTCACTCAGTGGCCTTCCCGTTTAATCAAAGGCGAATTTCGGCTTGCTAAAGGTCCTAGCTGACATCACTCCTCTTAGTCAGAGTTAGCATAGCCTCGAAATTACGTCTTGTTTGACGTAAACCGTAGATTTCCTTCCAATTTTCCAACTGAAGGCCATTAAACCACCCTTTTGCAGCTTCATCTTTTCTGTCTATTCTCATCTATCAACAAAGCACCTGCAGGAGCACGCTCTGATTGGGATGTTAAAATAAATTACACAGCTGCTAAAATAAGCCGTACCAATCCGTGGGTAAATTAAATATATCTACGAGGAAGGTAGCAAAGAGGCATCCTGACATTTTCAGAGCCGAGCTTGCCGGGTTTTTAAATCCAGAAGCGACGAAATCGTGCTCGGGGTCGTTCTATAACATCAGTCGTGACCCTTCTCGCTCATCTGCTCTGCTGGTGATGGAGGTGTAGCTATGAACTTAAGAGACATGATGAGTTTTTCATCATCATCATCATCATCATCATAAAGTATCACGACCTCATAACACTCTAAACCACATTAACACTGCAGCTAATATGTGTGAGGCCTGTGAATTGTGAAGGAACTGGTTTATTCTTCCTTACTCTATATATTTGTACATGAATTGTAATCCAGGTTTCCGTAGCTACATGACCTGCATGACACTTTCACACGGACTCAAAGAGTTACTGAGATTTTATTCCTAATATCTAGGCTTATATTGTCTTTTTTTTTTTTAAAATGTGTCTCTGATGTAGTTGCTCGAGGCCTGGACACAATGCTGTCATAATAATTACTCTTGCGCTGCGGTTCTCTCCAGTACGCAGTCCGATGATGCGCTTTATGGCTTCACCTCCCTAAAATGTTTCATAAAAGAGCAGCTAAACATTAATGAGGTGATCGACTTGGAGCTGTTGCTCGACAGAAAATAGGTTTTATCCCCATTAACACACCACAATAAAATGCAATCACTTTCCCGATGCCTGCTATAAAACTCATCTAGTCACGGGCAGGAGTGGACTAATAAAAAGCAGAAGATGGACTAATAAAACAGACGGATGTTTGATAGAAATTGACGGAGGGAAATGACGAAAGGGAAGGCTGAAGCGTGTGGCTGGAGTGAAGAAGACTGAAACAGTGAAGGAGTGAAGCTTGATGCTCTGTAGCGTCCTCAGGGGGCAGAAATCACTCCATGGCTTCTCAGTTGGCGCTCGCAGTCCCACGGCACTGTCTGCCTCAGGGAGTCATCAGAGCCCCATGAGCAGACGTTCATCATCATGTCTAGCCACTCCACACCAACTAGCCTTTTTTTTTTTTTTTTTTTACAAAAATCTTATACGCACCAACCTCATTATTCTGTCTCTCTTTTGGTGATGTATATCCCAAGGAGTGATGGCCTCCATGTTCGTTCGCTCTGTATTCCTTTTACTTTAGGTAGGACATTTTGCAATCCTTGCTGTTTATCAATTTGTGTCTGATCAATTATGCTCCTTCTTACAGGAAAACAATATCCTTGAAAAATTTCAGTCAGGTTTCAGGCCCCATCATAGTACAGAAACTTCGCTAGTTAAAATCACAAATGACTTGTTTTTAGCTTTAGCTTTGCATCTCAATATTAGTCTTACTTGATCTTAGTGCTGCATTCGACACTAGTGTTCTCATAGACCAGGTATTCTAGGTATTCAGGGACAGGCAATAAAATGGTTTAGATCCTACCTGTCTGATCGATACCATTTTGTAGATTTAAATGGAGAACTGTCCAGTGTAATGCCAGTGGAATATGGGGTCCCACAAGGATCAGTTTTAGGACCTCTGCTCTTCTCAATATACATGCTTCCCTTAGGCAACATCATTAGAAGGCATGGGATTAGTTTCCATTGTTAAGCTGACAATACACAGTTATATATCTCATCAAAACCAGATGAAATATCTAAACTGTCTAGATTAACAGAGTGCGTTAAAGATATTAAAGACTGGATGGCTGATAATTTTCTATTACTAAATCCTGATAAGACGGAGACATTACTGATTGGTCCAAAAACCAGTACACAGAAGCTTTCACTGTACTTAGAATGATGTTCTATTACTAATAGCTCCACAGTGAAAGACCTGGGCGTAATATTAGACAGCAGTTTGTCCTTTAAAAAACATATTTCCTATATTACAAAAACAGCCTTCTTCCACCTCAGAAATATTGCTAAGCTTAGAAACATTTTATCTGTACGTTTATCTGTATGAATAAATGTTTTAGGTGTTTTTTAGCTCATCAAGCAACAGTAAGAACAGTAACTTTAAACACCAACGTCATCATCATGAATCCTTAAGAAAACTGAAGTTGTAGAAAGTACAGAGGAAGCTGCTCATACTTTTCGACTCTGCAATCATCCAAAGCAAACTGACCTCCTCTATCACGTGAACGATCTGTACTCGATCTGTACTTCCTGCAGTGCAACACATCAAATCCATCCAGAAAAGCGCTTTAAAAATCCTTCTGTCATCAAAGATCCCATTACTCCTCCTCAGCATTAGTTCAGTATTAATGCACATTTCTTGCACGTTATGTTGTACTACACTTTAATGTTTAATCTGTTGTTTATTATCGAGTTGTATGAACACAATTCCCAATAACACCTGTGTGTGGCAATAAAAAAATCCTGAGTCTTTGTACAGTACAGCGTGACCGCCTTTTAAACAGGTCCTCCGTATATTTTTACAGACAACAATCCTGCCTACTTGTTTTCTCTTAGCTCACAAGATGCTTGTGAATCATAGGTCAAAGTTCATCTCGATAAAGCCAGCACAAAGCGAAAGTAACCAGTACCAGAAGCAGATGCGTGTCTCTTCTCTTCAGCATTATGACCACTGACTACTATTTTAGCTCAGAAAAGAGAAAAGCTTAGTTTTCAGGCATGCTGAATGGTAAACGCTATGTCTAAACCATCTCCAGGGAACGACAGAAACATCCTGAGGCAACAACCTGAGCCCAAATGTCCAGCAGACAAATTTCTGCTTATTGTTTGATGTTCAGAAATAAACATGGATCAGAGCTGATAGTACAGCGTTGTAGACCTCCAGCTGCTTCAGGCACTCCATTCAAGATTCACGGTTCTTTTTTTGTCACATACTTATTTTATACATTTACATGTGATGTAGTGAAACTAAGCTCTTCTTCAGTCCCACAGTGCAACAACAAACAACAGGAGAGACGCTGGAGGTCTTCTACCAGTCTGTGGTGTCGAGAGCCATTTACTGTGTTGTGGTCAGCATCGGTTCAGGAATGCCATCTATCATTGGACACAAACAGGAGATGAGAGATCAGTGAGGAACAGGAGGTCACTGAAAAAAACTGCTCTCCATCATAGACAATCCGTCTCAGCCGCTCTACAACACACTACAGAGTCAGAGGAACTCATTCTCCAAAAGACTCGCTCAGATTCGAGTCACAGAGAACGTTACAGGAGATCATTCACACCATTCACTGTACCATTAGGAGTTTGTTTCAGTTTATTCATGCTGAA
This sequence comes from Hemibagrus guttatus, assembly GCA_033459395.1. Taxonomy (NCBI): domain Eukaryota; kingdom Metazoa; phylum Chordata; class Actinopteri; order Siluriformes; family Bagridae; genus Hemibagrus; species Hemibagrus guttatus. The sequence continues at coordinate 30,822,896 of JAUCMX010000006.1, read as the reverse complement.
GTACACATTCAGTTGCACTCTGTCCTTTGCCTTGTGCTACCCGATCCCGATGTTTGCGTAGCCCTCAAGATACTTTAAGTTTTTAAACTTTAAGCTTTATTTGTCACATATACATTACTGCACAGTGAAATTCTTTCTTCGCATATCCCATCCTTGGAGGTTGGGGTCAGAGCGCAGTTGGGGTCAGCCATGATGCAGCGCCCCTGGAGCAGGGTGGGTTGGGGGCCTTGCTCAAGGGCCCAACAGTGGCATCTTGGCAGTGCTGGGGCTTCAACCCCAATCTTCTGGGCAACGACCCAGAGCCTTAACCACTTGAGCTACCACCGCCACTCTGTGCTGATTGCCTGACCAGTGCCTGTTTTTGCTTGACGTTTTGGATCTTCATTAAAACTGTCTTTCCTGCATTTTTTTATCCTCTCAGACTTTTATTATCTGACTAGAAGCCGAACTCCTTGAGGGTAAAAACTCCTCTAGTGTCGGTCCTCAGGATCCGGTAGCTTCCCTGATGGGAGCACTAAGAAGAGGCTGTGTCCCGGATAGCGGAAGTCTTTAACAATCCTCCTGGATCTAGTCCTGCATCACTGGTTGTAGATTTCACTCAATAATATCTCCATCATATCCTGCTATTAAATAAAGTTCTTCCTATCGAGCCATTCTTCTTTTATACTTTCCTCAGTTATAAAGTCTGGATTAAATAAAAAAAATTCAAATAATAAAATCTGTTAAAAAAGAAAAGATGCTCATGTTCTTCAAGGTTTCTTTTTTAATCTTCAAAGAAATGTTGAGAAAACTTCAACGCTTGAAAGAGATCCACAAAGCGGCAAAGCCAACACGGCCATTCAGGGGCAAGTCCTGGATTCTTAGGGGGAAAAAACGACAGATGGCTGCAAGATAATCCGTTCTCAAGGAAAGACGAGGTAAAGATATTTCCAGTAAATAGTCGCTGACACTGAGGATAGACGCAGACATCAGGACACTAGAGAGCAGCAAACGTTACATCATTACGTGAGCTTTGGATGGGAATCTTGCCCAGGATACATGGCTTGGTCATATGTTCAACTGACCTCCTGTCTAGCAAATATCCACATGTGGTCACTGCTAGATTTATGACTTCAGGGATCCGGGGACGTGGTTCTGCAGACGAGCGTAAAAAGGGAGCGAGAGGCACGATCAGGTCTGTGACAAGCAGAAAGCCTTTAATGAGTGCAAGAAAGCGGACACCACTTTCACTCTGCTTTTACCAACAAGGTTAAAAATCAAATTCAGTAGAAGCCCTAAAGCTGCGGCACCTGGTCCAATAAAAGTTTTAATCTGGACCACAACATGAATTTATTATAATCCAGGTTTATGTTACAATCATCTTGCTAAAAGAGAGCTAGTCTCAGTTATTCCACTAGGGGGGAAATAGAGCAATAAACTCAGTGCCATAAACTCCACTACTGACAAAAGACACCAATATTATAATCTTCACTAACGAGCTAAACATTTTCCTATGTCCCTTTAACAAAAGAACTAATCTGAGGGACTCACAGCTTTGGGGGTGAATACTTTTGAATGCTATTAAAGAGTTTATGGTTCCATTGGTAAAATCCATTCCAGTCCATTGTCTGTACCGTTTATCCGATCTATTCTGAGCCTGTGCTCAGGCGTCATCGGGCATCAAGGCAGGATACACTGATAAATAAGTTTTCTAATTAAATGTTAAATATCAAATGTAAGTGTATCTGTGTGACTTTGTCATTCATTTTTGTGTGTTTGTGTGTATGAGTTGGCCTCTTATTACAAGCCTTATAGTTTGTGTCTCATGAGAAGTATACTTTTTAAATTTCCATACGCATTCAAACCTACATCACTGCATTCCACTGTTTAACCCAGGACAGCATTTTGTTTTCAAATCCCTCTGAGATGGAAGTGGACCTTGGAGTGCGGGGAGATTAGGACAAATCGTCTGCTCTTAGCAACAAATGACACAACATAGGCTTTAGAGAGAGATCGAGGGAGAGAGAAAGAGAGACAAAGAGAGGCAGAGAGAGGGAGCATGAGATAGTGTGTGTGTGTGTGTGTGTGTGTGAGAGAGAGAGAGAGAGAGAGAGAGAGAGAGAGAGAGAGAGAGAGAGAGAGAGAGAGAGAGAGAGAGAGCAAGCATGGGGTGTGCAAGCAGGGAAAAAGGGATTGAGAAAAAAGAAATGAGCATCTGATTTGTTCACACAGGTGAGAGGAGACTGGGTAAAATAGTGGCTGCTGAATTTGTTGACTGGAGCAATAGAAGGTATATAGGAAATGTGCTTACACACACACACACACACACACACACACACACACAGTTATATATATACAGACAAACATGTACATGGATTGTGTGTATAGCAGTGTGTGTATGTGTTAGGGGTGTTAATGATATGTGTGAAGGTGTGTATGTGTTTGTTATGTGTGTGTGTGTGTGTGTATGTGTTTGTTATGTGTGTGTGTGTGTGTGTGTGTGTGCGCACAGCTCTGTATGACCAGCCCCCTCCCCCCATCCAGCATGGTCAGTTTATTTAAGAAATCTGTTTAATGCCAGTGGAGGAGAGGCTTGTGGAGCTGTTGTGTTTGTGTATTGTGTTGTGTTGGTCACGTGACACAGTTAAGTACGAACATGTCACGTTTAACACGCTGTGATTCAAACTTGGGTGTGATGCAGTGTGTAAAAGCAGCCCGTCTGTGCGAAGTGCATCCAAAACACTTCTTCACAACAGCTCCTGATCTGCACACACGATCTCAGGCTAGGTTTGATCAGAAACCTGTGAGTAAAGAAAGTGAAAAACACACACATGATCATGATTTTCTACACCATTATCTGGTGTCCCAGGATCCTGAGAAGACACTCGCAACGAGGAACGCGGAAGGAATTGAAGCCAAACATAACAAGATTCTGAATTATTCATGAATGTGAAGCTGTGAGTGATGCTCACCATCCAGGCAGTGTGGATCTTCTACAGTCCTAACATTACGTATACTCCCCTTGTCCTGAGCGTGGAAAACAACCTGCCGTCACTACACCCCTAAAATAAAGCAGCAGCATCCTTGAATTTTAAAACCCAGATCTATTTTTCATGAAGAAACAACCTGTCATTCATCTCAAACTTCATGAACTGCATGGGTTTTCCTTCTTCACAGTACAGAAAGACTGCATTTAAATAGTGGACACTACTCAAGTTATTACAACACACGTCATCGACGTTTTCTTTTATTATTATTATTATTATTATTATTATTATCATTATTATTATTATTATTACGTTTTTCAAATGCATTTTATTAAAGAAAAACAATAACAGTCTTGAACTTTTAGGCAGAGTAATGATATACTGTACTCCGAGGAATGGAACTGCAAAAACACTAATCTTCTCCCATTTGTTGAACCAACAACAACAACAAATAAGAATAAAATAAGGTAATTGATGTGAAGAACATAACTCAATCAGCTCTAATGTAGGACAGCATGCCAGTGTGTACATGGACTTTACTTCTCATATGTTCAGCACATAGTATTTATCTTACGGTCCTTCTCTGGTAGGTAAAACTGGCCTCAGCTGCCCCATCTGCAGCCTCAGGTGGATGAGGAGAAGATCCAGACCCTGAACATCTTGACCAAGTGCTGCAGAGGCTGCTACGTAGCTATGTAGGTGCTCACTTCTTTGACAGTGCTGGTTTACAAGTACCTTTTTCCCAGATGCTCCAGCAACACCCTCCTGTTGTTCTGCTTATCAGACATCCAGGTTGAGTAGATCTCATTCCAAATCGTTGTACAAATTGATGAGCAGGGGCCAGTGGGCGGTCACCTTGTTCAGGATGTCCATGCCTCATTTGTCGTGGTGTGGTTTAGGATGATGGTTGGCTTCCTGTCCTCAAGATCAATGAGCTCAGCCATTTTGTGCAGTGGTATGAAACTGTCCTGATGGTCAAAATTTGAAGACTCTTGAGGTGGGCTAAAAGGGAGCTCAGGCTTATTCTTCCTAACCGTATAACCCTGGTGATCTTACTCTTCTGGAGAGTTCATAAGAAATTATCACATGACCTTTTCCCCCACTCAGTCCATCTGCCACATCAAGCACATGCCACATCCCCTTGTTCTTTTCGGAGCCTCCACTGGTCAGCTCCCCTGTGCAGACTTACATCTTCCAAACATAGCTGGATTTTTCACAACAGGGTTTATTATCAGTATCAGTGCCACAGAAAACAGTGAAAGATATTAGAGCACTGCATAGTAAAATTAACAATGTTAAATAAAATAACAAGAAATTGTCACTGAATGGAACCAGCTGCTCATCCACTTCAGGCCTAGTATTGTAGATGTATAGCAGAAGCTCCACCCACTTCTCCCAGACCTCTCTCATGGCCACCAGTTTGTCTCTCACATGTCGTAGCTCTTGACTCGTGGTTATCAAAATGTTCCATTCTGACAATATGTTTTTTTTCAATGGACGGTGTGATGAACACGTTGAGGTGATGGCATGTCTTGAGGCTCTGTGGTCATTCTTATAACATTTTGTGCTGCCATCTGAACCCTGGTTGTCATATGGTGACAAGGACCGAGTCATTTTCCTGTTGCTTGACAAAAAATCTTGCACTTTCAGCTTCCTCATGTAAAGATGATTCTTCGTGCATCATGCTCTGGGTTGTATTCATCCCCATCGTCCTCTTCATACCTCCTGCTCTTCTAAACTAATGTTCTCTTGTTCTTCAAGACCACCTGAAAAAATCTGATCTACGACCCATTTAACATGCAGTCATGGCACTGGGGTTCTGTCATCGGTGGCACATTTACAGCTCCTGACTGCATTCCTCATTAATAAATTAATAAATAATGCTTTCAAGAAATATTTATTTTGTCTGAGGTTTCTTTGCTTTGTATTAAATTGTGGAGGAGGTGACACATCAGTAGATATACATAATAACACATCATCTTAACGTGTGTGTGTGTGTGTGTGTGTGTGGTGGTAATATGGAATTATGAACAAAGGCGACGCTTCACATTTTCCCAATTCTGGGATCACTCTGAGAAAAGTCTTCAAATTTCAAGTTAACAAACAAGAATCTATGAGGTTTTCTTGTTTTGTTAAACAAAATGGCGGCTCATTTTTTGACCCTTAAGACAACATAAGGTCAAGTGTTGGTGTGATTACACTTCTACTAGCTAGATTCTAAAATGGAAAATATGGACACATGGAAACTGGACAAGAGACAAAAAATTACTGCTTTGTTTGAAGCTCTCTATCATTACTATGTTTAAAGCCACTTACAGTAAATGAGTAAAAGTCCAAGTTAACTTTATTATTGTTGCACAGCCTAACTGTCTGATATCAACCTCCTTCATTATCACACTGTCACACACATAAAAAAATAAAATGAGTCTCTGTGACACACAGTAATGTCAAACACTACTCGAAGGTAGAAACCCAGACATATTACTTGATGAGAGTGAGTGTCAGTGTTTCTGTGCCTTTTTGTGTTGTCTGTTTACACCGATCAGGCATAACATTATGACCACCTGACTAATATTGTGTTGGTCCCCCTTTTGCTGCCTAAACAGCCCTGACCCATCGAGGCATGGACTCCACTAGATCCCTGAAGGTGTGCTGTGGGATCTGGCACCAAGATATTAGCAGCAGATCCTTTAAGTCCTGTAAGTTGTGAGGTGAGGCCTCCATAGATCGGACTTGTTTGTTGCTCGATTGGATTGAGATCTGGGGAAATGGGTACCCTGACTGGTCTGTGGCTGTGTGGCCCCATATGCAGCAAACTATGATGCACTATGTATTCTGACACCTTTCTACCAGAACCAGCAATTTGAGCAACAGTAGCTCGTCTGTTTTATCGCTCCCCACGTGCATCAATGAGCCTTGACCGCCCATGACCCTGTCGCCGGGTCACCACTGTTCCTTCCTTGGACCACTTTTGATGGATACTGACCACTGCAGACCGGGAACACCCCACAAGAGCTGCAGTTTTGGAGATGTTCTGATCCAGTGGTCTAGCCATCACAATTTGGCCCTTCATCAAGCTCGCTCAAATCCTTACACTTGTCCATTTTTCCTGCTTCAAACACATCAACTCAGAATGTTATGCCTGATCAGTGTAAATTTTTCCTGGAATTGCCTCACTAATTTACTATTCAGTTTATTTAAAAAACAGATATCCTGTTATTCTTAAACAAATTCCAACTAACGTCAACGGATCTTTTGTGTCATAATGTCTATAAGTGATAGAAAGGCTAAGAATGTCGGTAAATGAGACCCCGGTGCATGGCTATCGTCCCACAAAGCGACTCTGAGCTAATTTACTGAACTGAACTCATTTCTCATCATTGCTCTGACTTGTTCCTTTCAGTCCGTCTGGATAACTTCCAGCTTTTGAGCACTGGCAACATGTTGTTCCCGCTCTGCACTGACAGCCAAGAGGCCGCGATGCGTTCTTGACACTGGCGGGAGTTAATTACAATGAGAGCTGCTGGAGGTGTATAATTAGCTGAGTGTGCGCACTCCGAAAAGGGTGCGGCCTCCGTTTATGCACTCAGAATTATACTGATCACTCTGAATGAGCCTCAGTCTTGAGGGTGGTGGTGGTGAACATTTTTGCTTTTTTTTGTCTCCATGGTAATCATCCTGCCTTGGTGGATGAATGGAATCAGGGTTGGGGGTTAAATGCATGGAGCAGAATGCTATATTTCTAGCTGGGAAGACTGGTCTCAATATAGAGGGACATACATGAAAAGACTGGTTTCCACCAAGTCCACCTTGAGATCATTCATGCATTATTGATCTGCAGCTGCAATCCAGACATTGTTTTAAACTGTAGTGTGCAGCGGTTACTTCCTAATGACTGTTTTTACGAATGGAGATTTCACACAGTTTGAAACACACAGCATCCGCCTCTTGACTAACAGATTGCATCTTCTCATGCTGACAAGGCTTATTATGAATCTGCCCCTTACATGAACAACACTTGGCTCTTCTTACTCTTCTCCAGTGGCAGAGAATAGGGTTTTCAAAGCCTTCAATCTCTCAATCCATCATAGGGCGGCTCTGAAGGACTCAGTTTGGTGTGTGTGGCAGCATGCCCTTTACAGGTCATGATCTTTTTCTGAACTTTCATTCCTCACAGCTATAGATGGCTGCTTGTAGGAAAACTTGTTCGTAGAGCTTTAGGCAATGTGTGAATGTGTGGGTGAGGCTGGCAGAACGCTGAGACCCATCAGTGACAAAAAAACTTGCAGGCCTACCAGAGCTAAACTGGCAAGCATCCCTGTGCACAGCAGAATCGCCTCCAATAATGATCTGCAGTTACGCAAGGTATTTTCGTTCAGCGCACTTGATGAAGCCTGTACCTTAATGTCACGGTGCCCTCTCTGTTGTAACAGATCAGTGTTTAATTCATGAGCTTGGTACTGATAAGATTCGTTACCAATAGTTGGGTCCTGACATTATATATATATCAGCCATAACATTATGACCACCTGGCGAATATCGTGTTGGTCCACCTTTTGCTGCCAAAACAGCCCTGACCCGTCCTGCATTATGTATTCTGACACCTTTCTATCAGAACCAGCATTAACTTCTTCTGCAATTTGAGCAACAGTAGCTCGTCTGTTGGATCGAACCACACGGGCCACCCTTCGCTCCCCACGTGCATCAATGAGCCTTGGCTGCCCATGACCCTGTCACTTTTCCTTCCTTGGACCACTTTTGATAGATACTGACCACTGCAAGAGCTGCAGTTTTGGAGATGTTCTGATCCAGTGGTCTAGCCATCACAATTTGGTCCTTCATCAAACTCGTTCAAATCCTTACACTTGTACATTTTTCCTGCTTCTAACACATCAACTTTGAGGACAAAATGTTCACTTGCTGCCGAATATATCCCACCCACTAACAGGTGCCATGATGAGGAGATACTCAGTCTTATTCACTTCACCTGGCACTGCTCACAGTGTTATGGCTGACCGGTGTATGTATATCAGAGCAAGACGAGATGATGAGTATATCTTTGCAGAGAGATAAGGAAGAGCAGACCAGACAAGGGTTGAGATGGGATCTCCCTCTTGGTCTGTTATTTCCCACTTTATTGGACGCTTATCAACAGACTGGGCCACATAAATGGTTTAGGGAACACTCACTCAGCAATCAGCTTCAAAATGGATCTGAAATGTGGTTAAACTCAATGCACCAGATATACAGCTATACTTATGATGCATTATACTAACAGGGCTAAACGCAGCTGTTCTCACAGGAGCTATCACTTTGCCATGTTCTGCAGTGTGAGTATCATTTCAAATCAAACAAAACTGTGTGTTCATCACACAATGCACAAACTCAGCTGGAACATGTTCAGAATTCTCATAATCATGCAAACTAGTAATATATGAAACCTTTGACAATATGAAGGAAAGTTAAACAAATATGGATTGAACTGGAAACCTTTGACACTACTGACCAATCCAGCATCCTCTTGTGAGCAGAGAGTACAGTGAAGAATACACTACTGTCTCACTTTAGTCAGAAACGTCTCAGTTGCATGTGTGTGTGTTTTTTAATAAAATGTACAGTGACTGAAGAGGTGATAGCGCATGCTGGATGAGACACCAGGTCGGTCAGGCACCATGCATCCACACTTTTACACCTAGGGGAAATTTATCATATCATAGCCAATTCACATTCTCTGTGAAAACGGAGAACACAGAGGAATCACAGGCAGTAACCTGAGCTCAAGATCAAACCGGCGGTTTAGAGCTGTGAGGCATTAACAGCAGTATCGCTACCTGCTGCACCACCGTACAACTGTTTCTCACACAAATATATTCCAGTGTATAGTAAACAGACCAAAGCAGCTACTGCAGGTGTGAATTACAATGGCATCCGGACTGCACGTCATAAATAAGACCAAAATATGGTAAAAAGTCATCAAAGCACTGGTTGTGTGCTTCTTGGATGTGTTAATTAGTACAGTAGTACACGGTTTGGGAAGCAGCCAGTCTCTCCCTCAGAAGTGCCCTCTCAACACCTTCCGCCCCGCACACACCCGTCTGGTTACTCAGCCCATCTGCTCACTAAATTACTCAACAAGATAATATATTCCTTTCTTTCTATCCTGAGAAACAGCAAAGAAAAAATAATAACGCTTCTTCGAGCAAGACCCAAGAATGGAGAATCAGGAACAATGAGAACTGCTGCTATTAACAATCAAGCTGCTAAAGCTGATTGGCACATTCACCTGCTTCTCTTTAGTACACACACACACACACACACACACTCACACACACACACACACTCACAGGACAGAGGAACAGCTTGCGACAGCAAAAATAATACGTCTGCACTTAGTGTGAGGCCACGTCTTCTTCTGTCTTTTGAGGAATTCAGGCTTTATACTGGAGATGTGGAGATGGACGCAGCATTATAGGACGCATGGGCTGCAGTTTATACTTCTGCATTTGACCCATGAAAAAAACAAGGGAGAAAATTTGAGGCTATTTTAGTTTAGGGAAATATTTTGTCATACATACTGACCTATATCAGTGCCAATTTTTAGCATATATTATTATTGTTATTATTATTATGGTTGTTAATAAGGATCATAATAAAAAATAATGTATTATTATTATTATTATTATTATTATGCTTTTTCCCCAAGACTTAGCAAAGTGGCACAAACAAGCCAAGCACAGGCAAATGGTAAACACCCAGAAATAAAGACAGCGCACTGTTCTTGTCCTTGTCTCTGGCTGCTCCCAGGAAAACAACATCATTTAACCTGAAATAATAAATTCATGTACATCACTGCAGTAAAAACTCCTGAAAGCTACATTTCGAACACACACTACATTTCTAGATGTTTCTGTCAGTCATCATCATCATCATCATCATCATCATCATCATGTCAGTCATCTGGAAAAGTACAGTTTGGTACCTTTATCTGTGTGAGAGTGTAGACTCAAGGTGTTGCGTAACACAGTGTTTGCATTCGGTCCCGTGTCTGTTTGGAAAGCTCGCGCAAGGCCAGTGTGTGGAAGCGGAAACGCTCGTGCGGTCGCGCGCTACTCACGGGTGCCGTCGAAGCGCGTGGCGATCGTGTCGAGGAAGGTGTTCTGCGGCGCGAGCAGTCCTCTCATCACCGGCATCCTGCTCCGTGTGGACCGGCTCCTCGCAGACCGACCCGAGTCCTGCTGCTCTGCGCCGAAGCCGGAGAGGAACCGGGAGGTACCGGGCGCGCATCCCAGCCCCTGCAGGAGCGTCCCGATCCGCGAGCCGCGACCCTCCAGTGTGGCGGCGGCGGCGGGGCAGCGCACATGCCAACCCCTCAACACCAATGAAGCATGCTCGCTCCTCTAGAGCATCAGACTCACCAGCACCGAAAAACTAAACACAAAGAAAATCTCAAGTTCCCTTAAAGCTCGTTTTTCTTTTTCTCTTTTTAAAGCAGCAGGTTGGAGTTCAAAAAGCCGCGCCGAAGAGACCGACTCCCGACAGTGTCCGTGATGGGAAGTGGGACACTGTCTCCGCGGTGGGAAGTGTCAGCTTCAGGAGGACACTGTCTCCGCGGTGGGAAGTGTCAGCTTCAGGAGGACACTGTCTCCGCGGTGGGAAGTGGCAGCAGCAGGAGGACACTGTCTCCGCGGTGGGAAGTGTCAGCTTCAGGAGGACACTGTCTCCGCGGTGGGAAGTGTCAGCTTCAGGAGGACACTGTCTCCGCGGTGGGAAGTGGCAGCAGCAGGAGGACACTGTCTCCGCGGTGGGAAGTGGCAGCAGCAGGAGGACACTGTTCTTCTCCTCCTCATGCGTTGCTTGGTTTTCATCGGTTGCCAGTGCCAGCAGATGTCAGGTCACGTGATCAGGCTTTTTGTGCGTGAGGGCAGGACGGGGAGGTGTCTACACACACCCCTATAACGGGTTTGTTTTGCTATTTTATTATTTTAATCCGTCACGATTTTTTGCTTGTTTTTGCACTAAACAGAGTAAAGAACACGGAGTTCAGCTAGTTTGAATGATGCACTGCGCAGACACCGCAGACAGAGACCAACACCGCAGACAGAGACCAACACCGCAGACAGAGACCAACACCGCAGACAGAGACCAATTCGCATCTTTTGTTTGTTTGTTTTTTATCTCTTATTAATTTCACACTTTTTTATTTGCACTGAATTTACAGTTCATCTATGAAATATGAAACATGTTATACAGTGAATCTCTGTTCATATACCATGCAGCACGATACACTGCACTCCATTACACCCAGACTTGCGGGAAAATTGCTGGTTTTTGGGAGGGGTCGTTCATATAATGGCACATGGACTGCATTTGGTACCTATGAGATGTGCTTTTCCCCCTTAAACCCTCCAGTTACACGGGAGTGTTGGGTCGAGGAGCACCACAAAGACGTTCAGAACCCGCGCCGCGCACATCCATTGCTCCCTGCTTTAGGACGTTTATCAGGTGCGTTATTGTTAAAAACCTGTGAAAGAGCGACATCTTCCGGTCACACAGAGAACTCTCTGCTCGAAGAGGCTGCTATACAAACATGGCCTGTCTTACAACAACGACTGGATCCAGTGATGTTCTGGTGACGCTTTCAGTTTGGCTCCTGACAGAACTGGCTGGTTCGGTTCTGAAAAGATCTCTTTCACATTTTCACGATTCCATGCTTCAGAGGACATCTTTTTTTTTTAACTTTAACATAGCTTACATACATAAACCCACTGAGATTTTATTTTATGTTCAAACTGCTGAATTGTTGTTGTTGTTGTTGTTTTAGCTTTAATCAGGATTTTTAGCAGTTATTTATTAATTGTTTATTAGTAATCAGCAATTTATTAATTGCTTTGCAAATTACCAACACTATATGGTTAGTGGACACCTGGTCTTCACACCAATATGTGCTGTTTCTACATTTTGGAGCGTGCATGTGAGGATTGGTGTTTATTACACTACAAGACATTAGTGAGGTCAGACACTGCTGTTGGGTGAGGAGATCTGGAGTGCGGTCATTGTTCCAGGTCATCTCAGAGGTGTTCAGTGAGGTCAAGACTCTCAGGTTTTCTCACAGAGCTCGTTTTGCACACAAGGGCATTGTCATGCTGGAGCAGGCTTGGGCCTATTAGTTCCAATGGACAGAAATCTTAATAATAATAAAGTGACAGTGACATCCTATACAGTTCTAACAGTTGGCGAAGAACCACATCTGGGTGTGATGTCAGATGTGCACATACTTTTAGCCATGATCTCCTTTTGATCATCAACAATGCCTGTGTAATGTAAGTGGTGATATAAATGTATTACTGATGCATCTGGAGCATTAGTTTAGAAAACCTAATTTGGAGAAATCTTCCATACCAAACTAAGAACCTAATCATCTTGCAATTTAGTTGAACAAATTAATTGAATCGTCTTTGAACCACTGTTCCTTGCTGATTGTCGTTTAACCATAAGAGATAGAGAAAGGTTTGTGTTTCCGGAACATTTAGGAAATACAACACTGGCTGTTCACCGAAATACAACTTTACCAGCACTTTATAAAATGATTTCCAAAGAGGAAAGCTAACCTTAATGAACCCTGCTATGTTTGCTGGTGAGGGTTTTACCAGACTGGGCTTACTTAAAGCCTATACATATGTATATGTTATGAGCTGGTATTATCTGCTGAACCAGTGGTCTAGGCGTGGTGAGGACTCACAGAGATGGGACACAGAGATGCCTGGTCGTTGTATGGAGGAGGTCAGCTTTCCTCAGATTATTCAGACTTTTATCATTTTTTCTCGCTGATAATGCATAATTAATAGACCGTAAATTACATAAATGCATTATTAATAAGTTATAAGAATACCATTTTTTCCTTTTTTTTTTAGAATAACATGTTTTTATTCGATTAAAGTGTCACAAAAACAAAATATCACCCAGGAACATGCTGTACAATTCCTTTAACATTGTTCACATAACGCCGTAACCTTCTTTTCTAAAGGCGGGTGCTGTGGGCGGGACTAAGCGGTCTAGTTTTGTTCCGCGTTATTCCTGATTGGTTGGAGGTTTGATCTGGTGGCACGGCAGACGCGAAGTACTGGCCAATCGAAGGATAAGATCACAGGACCCGCCCACTGGTCAAGTCGTCTTTGAGTCTGAAGTGTATCAGCCTTAGTAGCCGCTGATCTGTCCATCTTCGGTTTAGTTTTTTTTTTCTGATCGTTTGTATTCGATCTTTGAAGTGAAGGTAGGTATTGACATTGTTTTATTTGGAAGTGAGTGGATTTGTTGTATCGCAGTGTTATAAAATGAACTTGTGTTGTATACCGGAAGAGCTGCTAATAATGAATGGAGCATTGTATAAATATAGTGCTGAGAAACACAAATAGATTAAATGACTGAAGTCAGAAGTGATTCTTGCTCACTGTACCTTTGACAAATGATATTTATAAACAATGACAAAGAAAGAGGAGTGTATAATTCACAACCTAATTAAGCAAATAAATTAAATATATATATAGATATATGTGTGTGTACTTAAGATTTTATTAATCAGTCTTTACCAAGCGACAGATATCGGAGATAGCCATGACAGGTGACTGCAACTATCATCTCTTCTTCTTCACTGGACAGGAATCATTATTTTTCCTGATCATTACTTCTGTTAAAGCCTTTGCTAGGCCGGTATGGGGCTTTACGACAGTAATTAGTGCTTTACGGTACACTTGACGTTGCCCGTGGCTGTGTTCTACCCGCCTCCCTCCTTTAGGTCAGTGTCAGTTAGGTTAGAAAACAAAATGCTGAGTCACACACAGGTCCTGCAGCCTTTTCCTCAATGGGATTCATTCATTTCAGAGCTGTGTGTGTGTGTGTGTGTGTGTGTGTGTGTGTGTGTGTGTGAGTGAGAGAGGGAGGGAGGGAGAGAGAGAGAGAGACAGACAGACAGACAGACAGAGAGACAGACAGACTGGGCAATGTGTTGTGTTTGACCAGGTCCTGTGTTTTCAGTCTTCAGAATGGCCCAGAAGATCAAAGCTGGATCTGTTGTGGAGCTGCAGGGAGATGAGATGACCAGAGTGATCTGGGAATTGATTAAAGAGAAGCTCATCTTTCCTTACCTGGAGTTAGACCTGCACAGGTGAGAGAGAGAGAGAGAGTGAGTGTGTGTGTGTGTGTGTGTGTGTGTGTGTGTGTGTGTGTGTGTGTATACAGTGTAACAGGGAGAGAAATGAAGCACAGCAGGATATCTGGCCTGCCATTATCTTGCATTATAATATAAATGTTCCTGTTGACTCCCTGGGCTGTAATGATGATGTTCAAGTTGAACCTGACTCCCCCGTGATTTTTATCAGTGTTTGAATGAAGCGTGACTTAAAAATACGTTCACGAAAAAAGAAAAAAGCTTCCTAAAATGCCATGTAAGGTTGCAGTTCTCAGAGTGGAGTCCATTAAGCGTAGGCATGATTTTCTCATTTGGTTACACAGCATTATCAGCGTTATGTCTGTGAACAATATCATCTGGAATCCAGTGTCAATGAAAATGATTTATATGACTTTGATTCATCATAAACGAGTTGAGTAATATGCTTTTTTTTGTATATAATGTCATTGTACAGTTTGATTGCCTGAACGTTAGCTGCAGATTGAATGAAGCTGTTTTCCGTTTTTTCTGTACATGTTAAAATAAAAATGTCATTTAAACCGTCTTTTCCTGATGGGTTGTTAGTAAATCCACATTTAGCACTGTGACGCACGTAAAGCAAAACTGATCATTTCTATACGTGTATATATATATATATATATATTTATTTATTTATCTATTTATTTATTTATTTATTTTTTGAATTTTTTTTTAATCATTTCTCAATCCTAGCCTTCACCTTTAACACTGTAGATTCATAATCCAGAGCTTTGCTAATCTGTTAAGCAATTATTGCACATGTTGCTTAATATCATGCTTCGTAGTATGTAATCATCTTTTCAGAAAGTAAATTTACTTTTCAGGAAAGCACCTGATTGCACTCGTTTCTACATCTGTTCAATATCTGTTTGCAGTACAACAGTTAACGTTCTTGAACATAACAGCACATAGATATATATATATAACAAATAGATGTTCTGAACTTGACCTGATTGATAAATAGTGTAACTGTTTGATCAGGTGAATATTATCGGATGGCATGTGCGGGATGTCGGCACTTTAAGAGTGCTACGTCACGCCTCCGGTTAACGCCACCTAACCCTTGGACCTCACGAGTGATGCTGCTCGATTACTGTGTGCCATGACAACAGCCGTACTATGAACTTGTTTTTTGCGCTCTGCACGTGTTTGAGGTGAGCACGTGAATGTAGTTCAAGAGGCGGCTGAGATCATTCTCACCCCCTTGATCGATGGGGTTCTGATGTTTAAAGAGAGTAATGGCTGCTTTTATATCTGAACTGGTTGTCGGGCGTTAGGTGGGGAGTTAAGAGGTTGTGATTGAGCAATTCTGTAAACCAACACAAAATCATGGGCCACTTTGATCTTCTGGGATCCTTCAGGATAACTGCAGTATTTGTGATGAAGAAACCCGTCATTTAACACCATTTCTGATTCCTCTGTAACTATAAAGGTCGATGTCGAAAGCCAAGAACTCTACGAGATCTCCGAACCGAAGGGTTGTTTTTTATGATTGCAGTGACCAAAAGATTGCAAGTTTTATCAAATCCCAGGACTGCCGAAAAGCCGCTGAGATGCGTGTCCAGATTAAATTCTTCTGCCTTTTGAAAGGAAAAGTCTGGAATAACGGTGATAATCATTTGTGTTTGACTAAAAGAAGCTGATGTAATGAATGTAGACAGTCAGTAACCGATTTGGAGAGACGCCTCGCTTCTCTCCTCGAGGGTTTGGAATGTAGAAAAGGAATATAGGTAAAAGGTTACAACCAGTTCAGCACAATAGTCTGAGCTCAGAAACACAGGAGCTTAGATGCTAGATAACAAACAAAATAACAAACAAGCCCGCGAACTTCCGTACAGCCGTGTACTCCATCACGGCAGAGATTTCCATGCCACAATGTCCTTTTCTGTATTTGGTATGTTCTAGGCTTTTTACTTCTCTAGCAGCGTTCTAAGACTTTTAAAGGATATAGGTTTTCCACCTGCAGAGAAAATCGAATCTTGTTATTCATGCTCAGCTTTCATTTAGACGTCTTTATTATAGAACATGCGCTGTGGAGATTCTCGCCGAGGTTTCTGTTATGAAATTCAGAAATGTTTCCGTCATTCCTGATTTCCGGATTTCTTACAGCGCTCGGAATGCTGCTCGTCCGATCCAATCGAACTAGTGGACGGAACTAACACTGTAGTGTCTTGTAGAGAGATGCATATCTTCTGGCAAGTTTAACACCAGACTTGTGCTGGATAATTCAAGACAGTTTCTTCGTGCCGTACGACTGCAGCACTTTGGCGTCTGAAGGATTTACGCACTTTACAAGTGGTGTGTGCACGTGTCTGCATTACAGTACCGGTGTAAATATTAGGGAGAACATTTTATTTGACTTGGCTATTTAATGTTTATATAATGATGTGGTATTGTTGTTGGACTACTGACCGGAAGGTTGTGAGTTCGAACCCCAAGTCCACCAAGGGTAAAAATTTGTAAGTTACTCTGGATAAGAGCATCTGCTAAATGCCATGGATGTAAATGTAAATATATATATATATATATATCAGAGTCAGCACACAGGATAGAACTAAATTCTTATTGAAACCTTTCTTTATAGATGGCTGATATTTCTGTAAGTCCGTCATGGTTTGGTGCTTGAACTAAAAGCGAGCATTTCTTCCCAGATTCAGATCTTCATCATGACTGTGACAGTGTCATGCTTGTTGATCATTAAATGTTTCTGTAGATTATATATGTATATTATACACAGGAAACTTTGGGCTCAGAAGTGGCATCTAGCGGATGTTGCTTTTAATTCTCCAGTTATCTAAACACTGTGGTAGGAATGTGAAGCTGTTTACGTTATAGTCCAGGACTAAGAGCCGGACTGGGTTTGGGCATGGGTAGTTATGCTAGGTTTTGGTGCACTCTTAAAAAGAATGGTTTTATATAGAACCTGGAATGGTTCATCACTTGCTTCATACATGGAACCTCAAAATAGTTCATTATATAAAACCATGTTGATGATCGTTGAAAAAGAGCCATATTTTACAGATTTGTTATTATTAAAATCTGTCATTCATAAACACATCATTTCAAAGGATCTCACAGCATTTACTACATACACTATATTGCCAAAAGTTTTGGGACACCCCTCCAAATCATTAAATTCAGGGACTGGGCTCGGCTTCATGCTGAATTTCATGCTCCCAACTTTGAGGGAACAGTTTGGGGATGACCCCTTCCTGTTCCAACATGACTGCACACCAGTGACCAAAGCAAGGTCCATAAAGACATGGATGAGCGAGTTTGGTGTAGAGGAACTTGACTGGCCTGCACAGAGTCCTGACCTCAACCCCATAAAACACCTTTGGGATGAATTAGAGCGGAGACTGCAAGCAGGCCAAAACTGGGACCTTTACATGCACATGAATGTAATATGGAGTTGTCCTGCCCTTTGCAGCTATAACAGCTTCAACTCTTCTGGGAAGTCTTTCCAGAAGGTTTTTGACCGTTCCTCTAGAAGCGCATTTGTGAGGTCAGACACTGATGTTGGACAAGGCCTGGCTCGCAGTCTCCGCTGTAATTCATCCCAAAGGTGTTGAAGACTCTGTGCAGGCCAGTCCAGTTCCTCCACACCAAACTCACTCATCCATGTCTTTATGGACCTTGCTTTGTGCACTGTAAAAAGCAATGCCACTGGTTTCACCTTCCACATTCAATGAATTAAAGAATCGTTTTAATATAAAAAATTCATTGCACTCCAAGTTTCTATGTAGAATCATTTTGGGGCAAAGGTTCTCCTGGTCAAGTAGAGAACCCCAGCCTACTGTATAGAACCCAAAGGAAGCTTCTATTTTTTTGAGACTCAGTGAACTTTACCACCACAGCTGTGAATGTGAAGGGCAGTTACTGAAGCAAGTACAGAACCTCGGCATACAAATGCCCTTCTTTACCAGTTTTCACCTTAAAATTTTGTAAGCAATTTGCATTGCTAAGTTGCGCGTACGTCTGCGAGCCGTTCAAACCTTGTTAGCGTCAGTGGTCAGCCAAGCGAAGACAACTGAAGCGAGTTTACAAATTGTACGATTTTTTTTTGAGTCAGTGAAAGCTGTGTGAAAGAGTCAACCCACGAAACCAACATTGCCTTCGGCATGCGTTCAAAAGCTAGGTGAGGGTTTTTTTGTTGACAGCGCTCTGGGTGCTCTGTTCTATATTTAGCCCAAGCTTGGTGGCACGACTTCCTGTGAAGAGCACAGGAACACTTGGCTTGGGTCAGTTTTTTGTAAGCAGCCGTACAGTTTACATACACTTCGTATCGGTCATGTTTTTGGGCGGCTGGAACGGATTATCTGCGTTTACATTATTATTTCTGATGAGACAATTCATATCACAATACAAACTTTCATCTTAAGAACTCGAATTAAATTCCTATGAGGTTCTAGTGTGTATGTATGTATGTGTGTGTGTGTGTGTGTATGTGTGTGTATATATATATATATAATTTATGAGCTCAGTTCATCCAGACTGTAAAAATCATCTCTGTGGATATTGACAAACCAGAAACATTGATTTAGCGTGACCTCAAACACGTTTCTGTGTACATCACTTTGGTCAACTGCGGTTGTTTTAAGAATGCTTTATAAATGACTTGATTTTTCAGGTTTGTCAATTTTATTATTTTCTTTGCTTTTTTTTTCATATTTATGGAAAATTCCGATTAAGAGTTTAGATCTTGTCTGGAAAAGTTTTGAGAAAATAAAATAAAATAAAAATAAAAACGCAGATGTGAAATGAAGATAGGTTTATAAAGCTGAAGGTGCATGTGATGTTGATTGAGACAGTATTTCTTTCTCGTCAGAAAAGGGAGGTGCATATTGTTCATCTGATATTATTATCCCACTCTACACTATTTGAGGGCCAGTGGTACTCAGCTGTTAAGGCTCTGTCTTGTTGATGTGAAGGTCAGAGGTTCAAGCCCCAGAAAAGACAATCTGCCACTGTTGGGCCCTTGAGCAAGGCCTTTAACCCTCTCTGCTCCAGGGTGGTGTGTCATGACTGACCCTGCTCTCTGATTCCAGTTTCCTGGGATATGTGATATCTGGATATGTGGATATCTGTTTCTCGTTGCAGCTATGACCTGGGCATTGAGAACCGTGATGCCACCAATGACCAGGTGACAGTAGACGCTGCTGAGGCGGTGCGTCGCTACAGCGTGGGAATCAAGTGTGCCACCATCACGCCTGATGAGAAGCGCGTGGAGGAGTTCAAGCTCAAGGAGATGTGGCGCTCCCCCAACGGAACCATCCGGAACATCCTGGGAGGCACCGTGTTCCGCGAAGCTATCATATGCAAGAACATCCCGCGCCTGGTGCCCGGCTGGACCAAACCCATCATCATCGGCAGACACGCCCACGGAGACCAGGTGAGACCAGGAACAGGTATTAATCATCCAGCAGTTTACAGCTTAGTTATAAATAAACATCAGTAAGGATTTGTTTTACTGAAAAAATAGTTATTTATAGAAATCTCATGAACGGTGCAATAATGGATGATAATGTCATGCTTTGGTTAACTTTTTGTAGTGTTGCATAAGCATTCACACCCACCCTTGTTCTGAGCTTGTGACACACTGCAGTGTGCAACTGAAACTGACTTAACTGGTGTTATAAATCATGAACTTACACAAAATCACCCATAATATTAACTTAATAATAATATTAAAGAGGGAAAATCAGTACAGGTGCATCTCAATAAATTAGAATGTGGTGGAAAAGTTCATTTATTTCAGTAATTCAACTCAAATTGTGAAACTCGTGTATTAAATAAATTCAGTGCACACAGACTGAAGTAGTTTAAGTCTTTGGTTCTTTTAATTGTGATGATTTTGGCTCACATTTAACAAAAACCCACCAATTCACTCTCTCAACAAATTAGAATATGGTGACATGCCAATCAGCTAATCAACTCAAAACACCTGCAAAGGTTTCCTGAGCCTTCAAAATAGTCTCTCAGTTTGGTTCACTAGGCTACACAATCATGGGGAAGACTGCTGACCTGACAGTTGTCCAGAAGACAATCATTGACCCCCTTCACAAAGAGGGTAAGCCACAAACATTCATTGCCAAAGAAGCTGGCTGTTCACAGAGTGCTGTATCCAAGCATGTTAACAGGAAGTTGAGTGGAAGGAAAAAGTGTGGAAGAAAAAGATGCACAACCAACCGAGAGAACCGCAGCCTTATGAGGATTGTCAAGCAAAATCCATTCAAGAATTTGAGTGAACTTCACAAGGAATGGACTGAGGCTGGGGTCAAGGCATCAAGAGCCACCACACACAGACGTGTCAAGGAATTTGGCTACAGTTGTCGTATTCCTCTTGTTAAGCCACTCCTGAACCACAGACGACGTCAGAGGCGTCTTACCTGGGCTAAGGAGAAGAAGAACTGGACTGTTGCCCAGTGGTCCAAAGTCCTCTTTTCAGATGAGAGCAAGTTTTGTATTTCATTTGGAAACCAAGGTCCTAGAGTCTGGAGGAAGGGTGGAGAAGCTCATAGCCCAAGTTGCTTGAAGTCCAGTGTTAAGTTTCCACAGTCTGTGATGATTTGGGGTGCAATGTCATCTGCTGGTGTTGGTCCATTGTGGTTTTTGAAAACCAAAGTCACTGCACTTGTTTACCAAGAAATTTTGGAGCACTTCATGCTTCCTTCTGCTGACCAGCTTTTTGAAGATGCTGATTTCATTTCCAGCAGGATTTGGCACTGCCCACACTGCCAAAAGCACCAACAGTGGGTTAAATGACCATGGTGTTGGTGTGCTTGACTGGCCAGCAAACTCACCAGACCTGAACCCCATAGAGAATCTGTGGGGTATTGTCAAGAGGAAAATGAGAAACAAGAGACCAAAGAATGCAGATGAGCTGAAGGCCACTGTCAAAGAAACCTGGGCTTCCATACCACCTCAGCAGTGCCACAAACAGATCACCTCCATGCCACGCCCAATTGAGGCAGTAATTAGAGCAAAAGGTTACTACCAAGTATTGAGTACAGTACAGTAGATGAACATACTTTCCAGAAGGACAACAATTCACTAAAAATGTTTTTTTTATTGGTCTTATGAAGTATTCTAATTAGTTGAGAGAGTGAATTGGTGGGTTTTTGTTAAATGTGAGCCAAAATCATCACAATTAAAAGAACCAAAGACTTAAACTACTTCAGTCTGTGTGCACTGAATTTATTTAATACACGAGTTTCACAATTTGAGTTGAATTACTGAAATAAATGAACTTTTCCACCACATTCTAATTTATTGAGATGCACCTGTATATTCCATTCCATTAATTATGTGATTTCTGATAGCAGCCGCTTGCAAGAAATAATTTGGTGTTTTCACAGCAACAGGGGGTGAATACTTATGCAATCAATGGTTTCTTTATTTTTATTTGGTCCTCCTCCAGTCCAAAGACATGTATTGTAGGCTGATTGACATCTCTAAATTGTCTCTAGTGTGTGAATGGGTGTGTGTGTGGGTACCCTGTGATGGGTAGGCACCCTGTCCAGGATGTCCCCCATCTATTGCCCAGTCCCCTGAGATAAACCCAAACTTTATAAGTATAATATGATTAGTTGTTAATGAAGAACCTTATTGTCATGTTTTCCAGTCTGTATATGAGGTGATCTGGTGTAGGAAAGAGCTATAGCTTATAAAAGAAAAAAACACAAGCTAGGTAAAGATTGGGGGAAAAACAGAACATTTAACATTGGACTTGATTTCAAAACAGTTAAGATGACCTTTAATGATTTGACTTTTTAAAAGAAGTAATTGAGTAGTTCTGACTTCATCCACAAGATGTCCTTCACGTCCTTTAACACGGCACTCGCTACGTCCTTCTAACACATCCTTCTCTCCTGCTTCAGTACAAAGCCACAGACTTTGTCGTTCCTGGACCTGGAAGAGTAGAGATGACGTACACACCGAAGGATGGAGGGAAACCTCTCAATTTTGTCATCCATGACTTCGAAGGTAACTTTTGAAGGTTTCGATCTGTGGATCAGAAATGAACATATTTATAATGATTGCCCTGTATTCACAGTCATCATGTGCTCCTTATTTAACCCAGAGAATGTAGAGCGAGTTATTCTCTCACGACCCCATGAGATCACGCGTCCAGGCTGAAGTCTGTTCCATGTTTACTGTGTCAATATTGCAGTATATTGTCCTCTGTCCACAGGGCTTTGTGTTCACGCCCCACCCATGTATGAGCAAATACTACTCTGATGAAATAGGGGTTTAGCCAACGAATTGCCTGCAATCTGTAGATTTAAGGAACAGAGTGCTTTTGTTTGAGTAACTGTTGCACAATAATGTTTAACTTTTACTGTATAAATAAGAATCTTTTTTTACTCCAGTTAGTTTTGCATGCACAGAATGTTGCTTATTGATCGCAGCATTATTTATGAAGTCTCAGTTCATTTCCCAGTCCTAGCGGATGCTGTAAAATAGCAGGACGTGTACAGCTTTTAATATGCAACACAGTCGCTTGTTTGCTCCACCGCAGGCACTGGCGGCGTGGCTCTGGGCATGTACAACACGGACAAGTCCATCCGTGACTTTGCTCACAGCTCCTTCCAGATGGCGCTGTCCAAAGCCTGGCCTCTCTACCTCAGCACCAAGAACACTATCCTCAAGAAATACGACGGCCGCTTCAAAGACATCTTTCAGGAGATCTATGAGAAGTAAGCTAGCACATCCCGAGATTTCCCAGAGATGATTCTTCTTGTGTTTGTTATAAATCGAATGTCCTGGAAGCAACAATTCACATTTTATTCTAGAAATTTCTAAGAAATCCCAAGCAACATTACAAGAGAGCCTTTTGGGTGTCTATTTAATTACAACTGCTCATGCATAAGAAATAAATATGAAATAATGCTGCATGTGTGTGTGTTTAGAGAATACAAGTCTCAGTTCGAGGCTAAGGGGATCTGGTATGAGCACAGACTGATTGATGACATGGTAGCCCAGGCCATGAAGTCTGATGGAGGATTTATCTGGGCCTGTAAGAACTATGACGGAGACGTGCAGTCCGATGCTGTGGCTCAGGGTGAGTCTAAACACATTCACACACACACACACACACTGTGTTAACTTCTTTCTCTTGATTTGGAAATGACGTCTAACAGGAAAAAAGTCCAAAAGATTTTATAGTGTTCTGGACACATTCTGAGATGGACTGCTGTGTCTCTTCTCTCAGGTTATGGCTCTCTGGGTATGATGACCAGCGTGCTGGTGTGTCCTGATGGTCGCACAGTGGAAGCTGAAGCCGCTCACGGCACGGTCACACGTCACTATCGCCAACACCAGCAGGGCAAAGAGACGTCCACCAACCCTATCGGTGAGACACACACACACACACACACTCCAATAAGGACCTTTCTTATTAGTTAAATCCATTCTGAATGTACTCATCATCAGTTTGTAAACATAACTGTGTCTCATATTTACACTACTGTTTAAAAGTTTGGGATTGCTTGGAAATGTCCTTGTTTTCCAGTTGCACACCTCCCTCACTTTTCTGTTCTGGTTAGAATCAGTTTGCCCCTCCCACCCGCACATTCGATGGATTAGAGAAATGACGTCTTGTATCTACCTTGAAAAGATTAGGTACTCATTAAGAGGATAGGAAAAAAGATGTGGCTTTAAGATGTGGTGCCCTTCAATTGATTATGTTGACCATTTTAGATAATGCCCTATTATTGACGTTTTTCCCCCTTCTTGCTCCCTTTTTATTTATTTATTTAATTTTTAATTTAATTTTTAAATTAATTTTATTTATTTAATTTTTTTTCTTTTCTTTTCTTTTTTTAATAACACCTGTGATTCTTACTGGAACTAATGGACAGCATGAACGCTACCCTAGGGTTTTGTTGTTAAGGGGGTTTGTTAAATGCTATGTATATGTATTTTGGAAAATTTAATAAAAATATTAAAACCAGAATCAGTTTGTGCTGAAGGGATTAGTTCACAGCGTGGATAGATAAGTTCTTCCCATGAAAATTTTTAACCTGTAAACAAACCCAGACTCCTAATGCACCAGATACTAAACTATCCTAAGAAGGCCACTTTTATTGCTCCCTTTTAATCAGTACTTAAACAGTTCTCAGCTGTTCTAGCACAATTTCTTCTAGCAGAAGAGCTTTCTAATAATCGATTAGCCTTATAACATGATTCCCTTGGATCAGCAAGCGTTACATGAGATTGAAACAGAGAAGTGCTGACAATGGGCCTGTGTGTGAAAATATAGATCTTTCCTTGAAATGGACAAACATGGGTTTTCTTTGGAGAACAAAGACATTTCCAAGTGATCCCAAACTTTTGTACAGTAGTGTATCATATTTATCAACTCTGTTTTTCTCCTCAGCCTCCATCTTTGCCTGGACGCGAGGGCTGCTGCATCGGGCCACTCTAGATAAGAACACTGAGCTGCAGCTCTTTGCCCAGGCTCTGGAAGCTGTCTGCGTCGAGACCATCCAGGCCGGATTCATGACCAAAGATCTGGCCATCTGCATCAAGGGCATGGCCAAGTGAGTCTCACCTCTGTCACTGGATCACAAAGTGCCATTTCAGCCACATACAGCTGGTGCAGTGTACAGAGAAAAAAGATCCATCCAGATCCATCATACGCAGAACTATAGAGAACAACACAGAACTAAGTACACCAGACAGTACTACATAAAGTGCATGTGTGCGAACCTGTCCAAACAGTTCAAGACAGTCATATACATTGGACAGTACAGTGCCGGTCTGCACATAACTGATCTCGCATAAGCTCTTGTAAACAGTATCAGGAAGTCAGTGTGATCAGCTGTGATGTTGCTCGAACAACAGTTGTGACTTCCTGGGTCTAACAGATGTGTAGTGAGTTAGCAGAATACTAAACGAGGCGTGAAACATGTCTGTGTTTGCAGCTGAATTAGAAGTGGAAGCCTTTACTTCCTGTATATTTGCCCTTTGGCACTTTCTAGCAATATTTGTATTGTTGCTTGAATTAGCCATGTTTATAACTGTGACCTCTTCCTGTCTCGCTCCCGCAGCGTGCAGCGTGCAGACTACCTGAACACCTTCGAGTTCCTGGATAAGCTGGCAGAGAATCTGAAGATCAAGCTGATGAGCCAACCCAAACTGTGAAGCCGTCCTTTACACTCAACACACCCACGCTGACACACTCAGATCTCAAGCTCTTGTCCGGTGCTAATCCACAGGCATGGTCAACCACTTCTCCTGGTCTGCGCACACCGGACACACGGACACACAGGACCGCACCACTACTAACAGAGAGAGGTGCTTTCAGGTGGAAGAAAGGAAAGTGCCATTTTAAAGGGTTAGAGATGCCGTACACACGTACAACCCTCACCGTTTTTACTGTTTTAGCTCCCGTCAGGAATCCTGGACTTACTTTATTAATTTAAATACATTTTTTTTAGATATCTGCTCAATCCTAGGCATTGATTTAATATTTAATCTATAAGGTTTTATTTTGATGATTTATAACAAACACATGGGACATGTTCTGGCCAGGTCGTGTCAGGGTTTTCAAACACTTGTTGCCTTGTGTGTGTGTGTGTGTGTGTGTGTGTGTGTGGTGTCTTCTCGTCATTCATGTCAGTTGAATATAGATTCTGAGAAAATGCTTTTCCATCATGTTCTGTAAGTGTTTTCAAGAACGTGTTGTTATTAGTCTTTGGCTAATTAAAAAAATAATAATAATAATAATGGGACCACAAAGTGTGTCTTGTCTTATTCTTAAGGATTTTTCTCCCGATTTCAATTTTCAGCTTTAATTTGGGGGAAAAAAAAACAAACAAACCCAGTAACTCTGTGGTGTTGACTTGTTTTGTCCAAAAGAGGGCAGCACTGGAATGACCACTTCAAGACATGTAACAAACACTAAAGCATGGAAAGATTTCTATAAACCTATTCTCTCTTTGAGTATTCGCTGTATACAAGAAAAACTAGCTCGGTCCGAGCGTGTAAAGCATCGACGTCTCTCACTTGATATTGATTTCCTTCCAGAGAAGAATCGCATCCAGTGTTGGCTTCATGAATGTACAATTCCACACAGCCTGCTGCTGATTGCTGTGCCCACATGTGAGGATGCTATACCGCTTTAAGGATCCTCGATGTGATTAGATAGTGCCAAGCCCGGGTAATCCTGAGCCGACGTGCGAGCAGAACCGCCGCTACGAATGATGGGAGTCAAAGAAAGATATGAAAAGTCAGGTGGACGCTATTGTCCCCGGGAAAATTGGGTTTGGTTCATCAGAACGGAGGAGACTCACTCTCAGGTCTGGGTGGCAATAAAGATTGCTGCTGTGCTCCTCTGAGCAGAGTGTTATTAAGATGAAATGGAAAGTCTGAGACACCTGGTGTGAGTAGGATACGTGTGTGTTAGTGAGGCACTGCTTATAGCAGCCCATTTCTCTCCAGGTGTGTACAGGTTTAGAGTGATGTCAGTAGATGGAAATGCTGCATCTCTTTCTTCTCTGTGATGGAAAGTTCTACCAATATATGTTGAGGCTTTCACGATTTCACAATTCGGCTCTCTGCTAACGATATTTCGTTTACGAAGTATGTACGTAAACTAAAGATATATATTGGCACTATGTGGCCTAAAGTAAATGGACACCCGACCATCACATAGATACTTGGTGAACGTCTCATTCCAGATTTATTCGCGAGCCCCGAGCTGTTATAAGAACCACTACTTCACAAAATTTTAAGAAATAATTATATTTAAAAAAAAATTACTTTTTTTTTTTCAATACATTGAATATATCATGCAGGAAATCCCATTTTCTATTAGCCAACCATTATAGGTTATTAAAAATGTACATTTTAGTTCCTGAAAACATTCACCCCTATGAAATATCGCAAAGGCTTCACAAGGCTCATTCAACAGGATTCAACAGGACATGCAAAAATAATTTGAAGCAAGTCATTAGCCAAAAAAAGTAAAAAATAAAAAAACTAAAACAAATCTGATACAGTATACCTGGTCACTCATTTAAGAGCAAGATGCACTTCTTTTTTTTTTTATCAGCAAATAGACAAAAAATAAATAAATAAAAACAGGGAGATTGTTGCTGGAGATTTGACAATTTGTTTTATATTTAGATGCAGGTTTTTGGTTTTTTTTTTTACAATCATTGTTTCATTAGAGAAGGAAGGAAGGAAGAAAATTTATTTTGTCTTTAAACACAGGTTTTCTTAGAATCATTGTTTCATTAGAAAATAAATAAAATGTTTTATTTTTAAGAAATAAATGACATTTACTTTTAATTAGTCATTTTTAATGGTACCTAACAGTAGAGTCACCCACATGGTAATGCTTTCATTAATATAAACTTCTGGGATTAAAAGACTCATCTTCTATACTTCACGTCCATCTTCCCTCTATTTAAAGGCATTTCAAGTTTGAAAGTTATTCATTTCCAGCTGTCTGATCCATGCCACATGTCAGATATTTACAAATCTCTGTACATCCAGTGCTCCTAAACACCACTATGTTATTTATTTCTGTTATGCTTCACCTCTCTCTCTCTCTCTCTCTCTCTCTCTCTCTCTCTCTCTCTCTCTCTCTCTCTCTCTCTCTCTCTCTCTCTCTCGTCCTTAAAGGGAGCAGTGGTTTCCATGGGGACGGCAGAGGCGCTCTACTCTTCAAAAGCGAGCAGAGCAGAGCAGAGGTAGCGGGCCCTTTTGTGTTGGAGAAGAGAGCACGCAGCAACACTGGCCAGATGAAAGCCCTGCCATCCTTAAAC
Organism: Hemibagrus guttatus; assembly: GCA_033459395.1. Lineage (NCBI taxonomy): Eukaryota > Metazoa > Chordata > Actinopteri > Siluriformes > Bagridae > Hemibagrus > Hemibagrus guttatus. Next base: position 30,794,949 of record JAUCMX010000006.1, on the reverse strand, counting down.
CCAATCATAATTTAGTCGTCAGTGCAGGAGGATGTAATCAAAATACAGAGAGCGCACACAAACACAGGGAAGGGGAAATAAAGAGAGGAGCCAGGTCTGGGTCAAGAAATATCAGAGAGAGAGAGAGAGAGCGCAAGAGAGAGAGAAAGAGAAAGAGAATAAATATCAAAAAGATAAAGAAGCAGTGCTGTGGGTGAAGCCGTATTCTGCTTCAACCTTTTTCCTGAGGTTGCTGTGAAAGAAGGATATGGGTTCAGAGAATCCTGCATTAAAGCAACAGGACGCTCTTACAACTTACAATGACCATGATGCAAAGAACTTTTCTCTTTCTGTAGTCAATTCTATTATTAGTAGTAGTAGCAGTAGTAGTAGTTGTTGTAGCAGCAATAAAAAAATTATAATTTATGTGTAATATTTAATTTATAGTAATAATGATGTGTTTTGTAGCACAACTAATTATTATTATTATTATTATTATTATTATTATTATTATTATTATTATGTTTATGCTTATGTTTATTTGTTGTATTTATTTATTAGTAGAATTATTTTTAGTGTAATTATAATTGAAGTTGTACCTATTAATTTGATTAGTAAATTATCTACATTGTCTGGGAGGAAATTTCTTTTCATGTAGCAAAATATTTATCCGGGTTTTTGCGTGCCTTATTTCCGCCAAAAAACAGCATCTCAATCCTGGAAACTATAAACACTGAACGTTATCAGAAGATTAGTGAAAGGCAAATATGTAGAGGCTGAATGTCCGGTATCATCACCTAATAAATGACACCATTCTGAAATGATCATTTAACTTGAACTTGGGTCAAATGTTATGTAAATGTTGAATTTCTGCAAACAGGCATCTGAAGATTACCATTTCATATTTGTTGTTAATTTCACCGTTTCAGCATTGAGCACTTTGACCCTTTGTAATAGCGCAGCCGTTTGAAAAGGCCCTCTCTCTCCTGCACTCCTCCCTCTCTTTCCGAATGTCACTTACAGGGCTGGCTGACTCCCCTAATAGACTCTCAGAAAAAGGGGAAGGGGGAGCAGGAAGACAAAAAAGAGAGAGAGAGAGAGAGATTCTGCGTTTTCCTGGGGCACATTAGCATTTAGTGTGATTTCACATGCAACCCGGTGTGCGTCAGGCGCAATACGGAGTCGGTGAATTTACAGCTGGGGCTCGCATCACTATTATCCCTTCACAATGGCGCAGAGAGGAACTTATTTGAGGCCATTAGCCTTCGTGTCCTTCATTAGAGGAGCCTCTTTTAAAATAAGCCAAGACAATGGCACAGAAAGGGGAGCAGAGGGGGAGACAGGCAAGGAGGGGAGTTCACAGATTTAAACAAGTCCCCATGATAATTACTGTATTTCTCCTCTGTGGCCTGAAAGAGACTCGAATAATGTTTCTTTTTCTGCAAGGGACCTGGACAATGGACGCCGCGTCACATTGACCTGGACAATGGACGCCTAGCCTCGAGCACTGCCGGCTTTGGCCTATTAGCCTGCGATCTTCTATCTACTCTTCTGACCCCCACCTCCTCCTCTTCCTCCCCACTTCTCCTCTGCGGCCTCTCCACGGACAGAAAGCTCCATAATGACGCCCACCAAGATTGCCACCAAGAGTAATTCAAGGGCTCAGAACCACAGAGCATAAGTGATATTTATCTGGCTTTTACAAGAAAAGCCAAAATAAATTTGACTTGGTCTGCACAGTTTAGGCTGAAGGAGAGTATATTTTTGGTAATAGATACATTTCAGAAATATTACACTATATGACCAAAAGTTTGTGCACACCTGACCATCACACCCTTACAGTATGTGCTTGTTAAACATCACATTCCAGATTTAGTCCCTAACTCTTATACTAAAGCTTCACTCGTCTGGGAAGGATTTCCACTAGATGTTGAAGTGTGGTTGCGAGAATTTGTGTTCATATATACAAATGACTATGCTACTGTACCAAAATGAGCTCCATGAAGACATGGTGTGTTAAGGTTGCAGTGGAAATTCGAGTATCCTGCACAGAACCCTGACTGATCAACACCCTTGGGATGATCTAGAACACCGATTGAACCCCAGACCTCCTCCCCCAAAATCAGTGTCTGATCTCACTAATGCTCTTAAACAGACATGCTCTAAAATCTAGTGGAAAGCCTTCACAAGAGAGTGGAGCTTATAAACAGCAAAAGTGGTACTAAATCTGGAATGGGATTTATATGGGTGTGATATTCATGTGTGCACATGTTTTGGCCATACAGAGTATGACTCTTCACTGAAGATTAGTAGCAGGACGCAACGATAAGGCTAGCGGAACCATTTATCCGGCAGGTTAAGTTTCCTCCGGGGCGCCGTTGGTGCTGCACAGCGGAGTATGACAGTTTGTAAACACATTCAGGTGAGTCATTAAAATATATAACTGTGCAGATGGGGATAGGAAATATATTTACTTTTTTGATTTTCTGCACGGTGTAATTTAGGCGTGTTTGATTGGAGGGAAATGTGTTCAGGTGCATGGGTTTAATGCATGATCATGAAAAGAAAATGTCATTGTTCAAGGATGTACGTGACAGTTAGCTATTAGCTCGGTACTGTTTTGCTAACAGAGCGACTAGCTAACCCTCTAACTGGACTGTAGAGAGGCCAGTGATGATGATCCGTTAGCTTTAGCAGAAAATTAGACTGGTTACAAAATACAGACCTGGATTAAATCATGTCTTACTTTTTCGCCATGTCCTAGCTCATTTTTGTTTTTTTTATCGATTAATTGCGCTCGTGTTTTCCTGTTAACTGGCTACTTAGCTAACATTAGCTAACATTTATTTTATTTGCTTGCCTGTTGTTGTTGTTGTTTTTTTTTTTAAAGAATTTAAGCTGCTTTTTTCTCCTCTTTTCATGTAGTAAATAAATTCTTGATTTTTTAAAATTAATTTTTTATGTAATTTGTATATAATTTATATAAAATTATTATTCTAAAATAAATTCTTGACTGTTTTTAAAATTAATTTTTTGTATAATTTGTGTATATAATTAATATAATAATTCTTGACTTTTTTAAAAATCAATTTCTAGTATAATTAGTGTCTTTAGTTTATATAAAATAATTATTATAAAATAAATCCTTTTTTAATAAATTTTTTAATATAATTTGTGTACATATTATAATTTTTAATATTTTGTGTAGCTAATGCAGATAAATGATTTGTCTAAAAATATGCATCCTATGTAAAGGTGTTAGGGTTTTAATGGTCATTTTCACGGTTTTACTTGACTATTTAAAAGGAAAATGTATTATGATTTTATTTTTTACAGAAAGTTTGAATCATTTTTGCACATATTGCAAAAAGAAAAAAGAAGTAGCAGCATAATAAGCCCAAATCCTCTAATTAATGCTCTTAAGAAGCATATTATTAAGAAAAACCTTTACATCCATAATAAGTATTAATCACACTGCCCTGTAGAGCAGACTATAGACACTGTTTATTGTCAGCTGATCATCACAACCATATGTGCTCACTGTACATCCCATTACTTTGCTGTCATCATAAGCTCCACTCTTCTGGGAAGGTCTTCTGCTAGATGTTGTGGAGATTTGTGCATTGAGATGGCTCAGGACTCTTTCACAGTTTCTTTAACACACACGTCTTCGTGGAACTCGCCTTGTGCACCAGGGCATGTTTGGGCCTTTTAGAATCCAATACAATTGTTGTGTACACATTGGGGAAGGCCTACATGTGGGTGTGATGGTCAGGTGTCCAAAAACATTTGTTTAAATATTGTATTTTGTGATGATATGCATGAAGCTGATAGTCACATTATAGTGATTATGAATACATATTACACATACGAAGCAGAGGAACCACTAGTATGCAGTACGGAGGAGAAACAAATTCTTTGATTTTAGGTCACTGTTCTAGAAAGTTAACATATTACTAAGATAAAATGACACTTTTTCAATAAAAGGTTTTTATTGTGGGCAGCATGGTGGTTCCCACCTCACAGCTCCTGGGTTCGTACTGTTTAGGCTCCAGATCCTCTGTGACCCTGATCAAGCTACTGAAGATGAACAAATAAATGAATGAGATGTTGATTGACCTTAAACCTTCTAAAAAATTCTCTACATAAAAAGTAACCTACACTATATTGCCAGAAGTCTGCCTTCACATGCACATGAATGTAATATGGAGTTGTCCCGTCCTTTGCAGCTATAACAGCTTCAACTCTTCTGGGAAGGCTTTCCACAAGGTTTAGGAGTGTGTTTATGGGAATTTTTGACCGTTCCTCTAGAAGCGCATTTGTGAGGTCAGGCACTGATGTTGGACGAGAAGCATTAAGAGTTACTTTCACTGGATTTAAGGGGCCGAGCCCAACCCCTGAAAAACAACACCTGAATTCAATGATTTGGAGGGGTGTCCCAAAGCTTTTGACAATATATGTATATATTTAAAGTCCAGTACCCAAAAGATCTCTAATCATTTTTAAGAAAATGGATGCTTATTACAGAAAGCGTATCTCCTGTTCTGAGGCACACACATTTGTTTCAGGTAGCTTGTTTGATACCTGTGTAATCTAATTAAAACACTTCATTTTATTGGAGAAATATAACGTGCCTAAAACTCCTGAAACATTTGATGTTTGGAAAAGTTTATTGAGTGGAATGAACAAAATTGGACAGAACCCTCACTATATACTGTAAATATTTCATGTTTGCTATGAATTGTTTGTGTTGATAATGCTATATGGCTTTATATCTCACCTGTCTTAATTAGGTTTGGATTTGAGATGATTTGGGGATTAGATTAGATCAGAATTTAGTGAATGTTCTGCTTGTTTTCCCATGATTGAGGTTCGACATGCGAACATCTACTATGTACCAGGAGGTTTTAATGTTTGTTGACGTATAAAAAAGAAATTTGTTCTCACATTGACCTAAGAGCTCTAACTTGCCGCATGTTTTGCATTTCATTAGCTGGAAGCGATTAAACTGATGCAAAACTGTAACTGTCAATGCAAATATTATCGATCAGGTGATGGTGTAATCAACCTTAAGCAAGTTGCCGTTGCTGTATGGTGGAAAGCACCTGAGAAAGCTCAAACTCTCTGATGGAAAAATAATAGCTTTTTATAGAGGAGTGCTCTCATGCTTGTCTTTGCAGGTTGATTAAACAAATGCTTTGAGTTTAGGAATGTGTGTGCTCAGCATAAATATGTAGACTTGCGACTGACAAAAAGAACAAATACAAAAGATTATTAGGTATGTTGCGTCCAAATGTCCAATTTAAACACTTTGGATCTATGTTATACACTGTAAGGTATGTGGACACCTTGCCTTCACAGCCATATGCGGTTCTTCCCCAAACTATTCCCACAGAATTGTCTAGAATTGGAAACTAAATTGGAACTAAGGCTGAAGTGGCAAATCTTCTCAACCCCAGAGAACATCCATGTGGATGAACACTGACTGAACCTCACTAATTAACGCTGTATCTGAATGAACACACAGAGCCACAGCCTCACTCTAACATCTTTGGGAATGCCTTCACCGAAGTGTGGAGCTTATTATAATCGAAAAAAGGCCCTACTCTGGATTGTGAAATAGGTCGGGTGTCCACAAACTTTTGGCCACAGTGTATATTTTTGAAGAAGGCTTCCTTCTCAGAATTATTGCTCTTCAAATCACCAGGCTGATATGTAGCATAGAGTGCTACTCTGCCAGTGTAACGGTGATGAGTGGGAAGACGTGCTGTGAAAAAGCTAAAAACAGAAAGTGCCTCTGCATCTCTACAGGAGGCTTCAGTGCCAGCACCAATACATCATACTCCACTAACCGTCCTGACAGTTTTGCGGCATCTAATGTGTCTCAGGGTCTTCGAATGCTGTTAACGCGCTGTCACAACCTATCGACTGCAGCCGAGACATAATTCCGCCGAGGCTTATTTACCAGCTGGAACGGCTGTCCTTGCTTCGTGTGCCACTTTGTTAAAGCCAAAGATTCATAGTTAAGGTTTAGTGTGGTTCAAATGGTTTCTTCACCGGTGGATTATGTTACTGTTCTAGGTTACATCTGAGCTCAGTAGAAATGCAGGAACTCATGTGCTGCAGCAGACTCCTGAGCTCATCCCTTATCCATTAATCCATCCCTCTTTCTCACACACACCCCCAGGGATGCTGAATGCGCTGTTCCGGCATTGGCCAGAGGTGATGTAATACCCTCTAAATAATGCATGGCCTTAAGAAAGTGAAAGACCATGAGCCAGAAAGCGCAGGCAGAGGAAATCGATGTCAGTGTGAGAGAGAGGGAAACCTGCAAGTGTCTGGGCAGAACACAGCATCACATGGAAAGAAATAGTCACAGACAGTGGAGAACCACACCCCAGAACAAAGGGATGATCTGACCACATCCAAACCCAGGTAAAGTACTTAATCTCTAGTCTCAGTTAGGAAAATCCGAGGCAAGTGAAATGACTAAACCAGGCCAGGAAACTGACTTTTTAGTTGCTGAGTCAGAAAATGTTGAGACAACAATGTTCGATGCATTAGCTGCTGTTATATAACAATGTTAGCTGCTTAGGTTAGACCTTGATGTTAGAACAGAAGAAGTTTATAATGATCAGCTGTAAAATCTAATGTGCTTTTGTCCCTTTGACGCAGGATGTTGAAGCCTTGGGTGGATCATTACTCCATGCACCACATTTCAGTTCCTTTTATTGAGATATTGCTGCCTCCTGACTTGAACGCATGCAACACCTAGGCTACACAGTGAGCGCCATGACGGGATTCCATTCTTAGCCAAACACCACTTTACTTAAATTGACAAAGACAGAAAATGTTGGCACATCAAGCCATGCCTTTTTAACAGTCTCTGGAAGGGATTCTAGCCTTCGAGGAAAGTCACATTTGCCAGGCTTCGTCTTGGGCCTAGACGGCAGATGGTTCATCCCCGTGGCCTTGAGGCCTGTGGATCCTCTCCATCCCAAGTTCCCAAATACGAGGAATCCGTCTGCCTTCTCTCTACGTCTTCTCTGGTGCATAAACTGCGGAGGTGATGGAGGTATCCGAGGTGGAGGACATCAGTCCAGCCCTTGAGGCAACAGAGGACTACCTGCACTGCTTGGACAGTGGTCCTGAAGCTGGACAAGTTTGCCCTCCTAAACTAAAAGAGGTGTCCACACTGGGCAAATTGAATTCCAGTGGTGTATGGGGGTTGCTGACTGGGGAACAGCCGGAGATAGCGTCTCACAACCTAGCCTGGGCTAAACAAACGTCCTTCAGTGTTCTGGGCCTAAAGAATGGGAAAAGGAACCGGGCCCGCTCTACCAACGATTTGGCAGCACATGCCAAAGAGACCAACTCCTCCAGTTCATCCAGTGGAGGCTTCAAAAAAGGGCACAACAGATCACGGTCAGATGTCAACTATCGGACGTATACCGATAACGGCGTGCCAGCCATTGACAAGAACACCCTCAACAACATGGCATTAAATGACCAAATGGAAGGTGAGGATTGTTATTATATCATCTACCGTATATTAGTTTCATGACGCATCACTGTAATGATTTGTACCTGCTCAGGTAGTACACAATGTCCACTCGTGCATTTCAGTGTGTCTCATTCCTTCATTTATCTTTATTATCTCTTACTATTGTCCACTTTGTATATATTCATCATGTCCCACTACACACCTGCATTTTGTCATTTCTCTCACCTGCTGCTCGTAACAATCGTTCAGCGATGTCTCCTTTTCATCAAAGAGAAAGAAATTAGATGGGGTAGAGGTTTGGGCCGAGTTGATTTGATTTCATTAGCAGTATTACTGTAACAAGTGCCTGGATTTGGTCAGCGTGTGTTTGTTTGTTTGTTGCTGTGTTCATTTGTTTGGGCAAAGCACAAATCTGAATTTGAAAGAGATCCTCGACAAAGATGGTAATAGTGGGATAATGCAATTCTGTGACAAAATGGGAACAATGCTGTGAAAGAGTGGGTCCCAATTACCCCTGATATTAAGAGGATTAGCATACGAGTGAAAAGGCATTAGTCAGCATGAGGAATAGTCGAAACGCCAGCCTGGACCGTAGGGAATGCAAGAGAGTCCCTTTTTTCGGTCCTGCTAACTGTTCTAACCAGTCTTCATTAAGGTAATTGCACAGTATGGAGCGGCTCAACATTGATCTAATCAGTGTCACCTTTTCTTCGAGGTATGGTGTCAGCCTAATCCTGTGCTCAGTCATTCAGATAAAATTGATTAATTGCAGCCCTCAGACTAAACCCACAGTGGTGTGACTCAGAGTGCTTCGTTACACCTGCCCGCTAGTGCTCGTCACTTCTTATCTTAAATTTGACGTCGTCTAGACTAATGTGAATTACACAATTGTTGTGTGCCAAAAACAAAAGAGGGCTACAGGAGTGAACAGCGAGGGAGAATGCTGATTTAATTGTAACTCAGAGCTGATGCACGGAGGACATTTGCATGTTTTTCAGATTCTAATCATGATGGATGTGTTGACTACGATAATGAGATGGCGGCCATCTCCGTGCTGTTTTCTTTCTGTTTTATTTCACTGACTGTAGCTTGTTTTCTAATTGTTCAAGGCTGAAAAAAGCCAGTTTAGTCTCTCTTACAAGTGACCACTATTGGAGCAAAGTTTAAACATGCCTGACCCCATTACGATTGGTTTGGTATAACTTGAGAGACGCTGTGGCCATAGCATAGACCGCCTACACGCTAGTATTCCTGTTCCCCAAACTCGAGACGATAAAGATTATAATCCATATTTGAAACTGCTGTTTTTCATGGCATCATGTGTGCAGTGCCTGTCTTAGTCTGATTACAGCTTTGGGAGATTGACATTTTAATGTTCCAGACACTGCAGCGGCTGTGTTGCTGGTTTTAACAGAAAGTCAGCTTTGATTGTAGGTTGCGCCCTGTGCTTGTTTGGTGCAGTGTGGTGTTAGTAATTGGGGAAAAAAACCCAACCCAGGCCATTAATTTTGATCTAGCAGGCCTTAGGCAGGACAAAGTCTATGTGACAGAAACACAATGAAGCATGTCTACACATTTGCATGTTAATTGGTCCTACGACAACGTAAGTTCTTTACATCCAATACGACAGCGTTAACATCAATCAATTTCCACATCCTTAAAATAATTTAAATATACGATATTCCAGTTTTAGCCAGGTATATTCATGATCTTACTTAGCTGGTGCACTGAGTTAATATTCTTACTTAATCCTAGTAAAGATGACTAATCTTTGTTCCCAGTGCTGAGTTCATTTACTCTGCATCACTCTGTGACACAGCACTGACTTCCTAATTGAGTAATGCCTGCATGCGCCACTTTTTTACTACCGTTAAATAAATAATCACCATTACCCTGAATGTGATCTTCGATACTCTTTTGAAGCTCTTAAAATGAAGGAAGCTCTCTAGACTCAAGAAAGAGTTTCCAAAAGGCTAGAGCATACCACACCTGACGATGCCCCATAACTGACCCGTATGAGCTCAGCCCACAGTATTCTACAGAGGGACAGGTTTGTTCATTATGTGCATTGGGGTTATGGAATGTTAAACCACAGATAAAACCTAAGAACAACATTTAGGAAATTGCTTTTAAACCTTCTATTTAACCTCTGCCACATTCCAGCATACTGAAACATATAGCGCTGTTTCCAATGTCCCCTCATCTACCCAAGATTCATAGGCTTGAGCGGAAACCTGGTACTGCCCCAGCCAAGGAAATGTGTGGAAGAAGGTTGCTGTGAATAGAGATAAAGAAAGGAGCGAGGGGGAAAAAATGGGCTGAGAGAGGAAGGGCTGAAAAGGAGTGCCACAGATTAGGGGTCGCTCTCTTGCCATTTTGTTTGCACAGTAGCCTTGCAAACAATGATATTTCTTCCTGATGAGGTCACAAGGAATGCTTGAGTAAAGACTTGCACAACGACTTGACTGACCGACAGAGCATAGTGAAATATCATTCACTGTTCACCAGTGTGAGTATCCTACATTTCGGTGACTGACCGAACCAGCCCACTGCAGGCTTGAGAAGCTGTCAGAAAGACGGTCTTTGTTCCACAGTTGTGTCCAATGTCTTGCTGTACAAACGACTCTGTTATATGACATCAGCTGCCCAGGAACCATTTAAACATCGTACAGTTGATGTGACGCCAATGTTATTGATGGAAATGACCAGCCAGGAAGATGTGGCTGTTGGGAAGGAAATAGGAGACAATAATGCAGTGCGTTACTACCAGTAGTTGTTTTCAAGAGGTTTCAGTTTGCTTCCAAGAAAATGGTGCACTTGGTATTGAATAAGATCCAGTGAGCTTAATGTTTCTGAATAAGTTGCTTTATAAAAAAAAAATAAAATGTTCTCACATCCTTTTTTTGGTTTCTCAGGCAATAAGGAGAGCACCACTAGTCTGGTAAAACAGGGGATTTTGGAACACAGGGAGGGTCCTTGGGGCCGCTGGAATACTTGCCATGTGGAACTCACACCCTGTGAGCTGCGGGTCTACAGCCTGGACAGCAGCAGGAACAGGCAGCTGTGTACAGCCCTGTCACTGTCTCACTGCCAGAGCGTGAGCGCGCCTCAGCCTCAGGAAGGGCGCGTGCTACAGGCCCTTTTCTTTAACAGCACTCGGTTGCAGCTCCGTGCTCCCTGCCAGTGGGAGGCTCTGGAGTGGCGCCGGCTTCTTTGGGAATGTGTCCTGGTTGCCCGTCCAGGTGAACCGTCTTCTGCTGCTTCTCCAAACCCTCGTGAACTGGATCCCAATGCCGTCTCTTTGCCAACCTCCCGTCCACTAGTCCGTCCCAAGGCCCTGCCCCTATTCACTCAGCACTGTGCTGATGTGCTCAAAGTAGGCCTCCTGTACCAACTCAGCGACCTCAACAACTGGAGCGCTTTCACCTTCGTGCTCAGCCGCACCCAACTGCAGGCCTTCCAAACTGAGGGCAGAGGGCCAGTGTGCGAGCCCGTGCTGCGGTACTCTCTCGCCTCTTGCTTGGCCGTGCAGCGGGATGAGGCTGATGGAGGAGTCTGTGCCCACTTCCAGGCCATCTTCCCTGACGAGGTGCTGCGTCTACGGGCCGAGAGTGAGCCTCAGGCCCAGGACTGGGTGGAGGCCCTGCGCACAGCCGTGGCTGCACAAAAACCTCAAGGGGAGACCACCGGCCGTGTAGCGCCATCTGGAGTTCTAATGAGGAGCAGACCAGCCCGTGAACGTCGACAAAGGGAAGCCCAGAGAGCCAAGCGCCAGTCTGTTACAACAAGCTTCCTGAGCATTCTCACTTGTCTGGCTGTAGAGAAAGGTCTTACTGCTCAAAGCTTCAGATGTGCAGGCAAGTACCACATTTTCACACTAATAAAGATGTATTTATACACATTAGTCCCATGTTCCATTGAATTATTATGTTTATCTTGCCTTCAACCCAGTTCTACGTGATGCCATGTTTGCATATTATTGTATCTGAGTCCTCTTGTTGACATTTTACCCCATAGAAATGTCAGATAGACACCACAGATTGAGGTATATATGACATTTCTATGACCATGTCCTGGATGTTTGTCATTTTTATAATGAATTAAAATGCAGCTTGGTGTCAGCTGTTCATTTGCACCATTAAGTAGCATAGAGAATTTTTTTTACTTCTGAACGGAAATGTGCCTCCGAGATTTTCCATTGTTTCATCCAGTGAGATCACCAAGCGTTCTGCTCTTCAACGTCGGTTAACCGAGACCACACAAAATCATTTTCTGTTACTCAAACAAACAAGCATCCATCTCACAAAAAGCCAGCGGTGAATCCTCAGCACTGGTCTGTAATTTGGAAATGGGCATTATCCCCCGACTCCATGTGCTCTTTGTTTTTGTTTATGTTTTGCTTCATGACAACGTGGTATTATTCATAGTCCTCTGCAGTCTGTCAGTGCTGGTGGTGCTGGTGGTTTGCTTTGTTGTGGCAGCTTCAGAAGTTTAGGTGGACAACATGGTTTAAAGGCACGTTTTTTAAACTTGTGATTTTTGTTTCAAAATGGTTATATAAATAGATATATTACAAATGAAATGTAGAGTAGTGAGAGGCTTTCAGAATCAGGTGACATTTTCAAACCCGTATGGTTTGTGTCATTTAATATCTTTAACTTTATCTTGAGTTAACTTTCCACCTCCAGAAAAAGATGTGAAAGAGTTTCCTTCTTCCTTGATTGGTACAACTGGTCTTTTAAAGCAGTTTAATTGGAAGCCTTATTATACACAGGGCCATGATCTCGGATAAAGCAGGAAAAAATAATCTTTTAGAATATAAACCCTCTCTGTTATTCTCCGTTATTTTATTTTTTTTCCTGCTCAAAGTTCCTTTGCGCTCTTCTTGTTCCTCATTTCCTAAGTAACGTCTTTATCCTAGTCAGGGTCTCAGTAAGTCCGGAGCCTGTTCCTGGAACACTGGGTGCTAAGGTGGGAACAAACCTGGAATGCCTCCCGGTCCATCATGGAATGATGCATACACACATTCACACAATTTAGGGAGGAACTCCGAGGAAACCCACATGGAGTTGGTGTCATTTTTAGATCATGTGTTTTCTCCTTTCTCTTTCCATGTTGTTAAATGCTTTTATACGTGATAAACATTTTGCCTAGTTGGCTCTCTGTAGTTGAATGTGGGGTAACTATTATCATTCCTTCACTCTGAAAAAGATTTTGTTCAGTTGCTCGGGAAATGGACCTTATTCCTTCTCCCTCTCAACAAATGTTCACTGCCCATTTTCCACCACTGCATACAATTTTCATTGGTCTTTTTTCCCACCTCCACTCATTGTCTTTTTTATCTTTCTCCATCCTGCCTGCTCTCTCTCTCTCTCTCTCTCTCTCTCTCTCTCTCTCTCTCAGATGGAAACCAGTTTCCTTTGAGGGTTTTTTTTCCCAGTCACTCTAGAAGGGCAGTCAGGGGACCTGCAGCGGTTTTACACTTTAATCGCTTTTCTCCAAACAAATATCTCCAGTGTCCAGGGAGCCGTCAGAAGGATTAGCTGGGGAGTTAGCTTTGGAGGGTTGAGAGGATGGAGGCTGCAGTGAGAAAGTGTGGTGAAGCTGCTGTTTCAGCTTGGACATGCAGGACAATAGATCCAGTGAGGGTTTAAGGGAGGGGGACTAAAAGGTAGTAATGGTGTATCTGCAATGGGAGGAGGGTCTTGAGGTTCGTCTTATTACTGTTGCATTCTCTGTGCTGTCTTGGGCTTTGATTGAGCACCATTTCCCCCTCCATTTGGCCTCTTTTTCCCTGGTTAACCCTCCCTGCCCCCAATTTGTTAGCACCCACAAAAGGTTGCTCTAACTGTCTCTGTTGCCACAGATTGGGGGGGTTCTTTATTTGCTTCAGCGGGGCTTGAAGGGTTTGAAACATACAATGGCAAAAATGCAACAAAACAGAACCTCTTGTGCCTAAGTGCTAGCAGGTCCTGTTGATCGCAAATAATCGAGCAAGTTAGCCATTTTTCTTTTTGTCATATCCTCAGTGTATGAGTCCCATAAAACAAGAATGACCGCTTGAGCATTTACTAATGGACCATCCTGCTGTTAACAATTCTACACATTTTTATGCAGAAAATATATATTTACATACCTAAGCCAAAATGCTCACTAGCAAAGATCCTTAGGGATCTTATTGAATATTAAAGTGTATTAAAATTAAATTATTATAGTTGACTTAAAAAAACTTAGTTGCTGTTGACCCCAGAGACTGTGAGCCAGGCCGAAACTGGGACGTCTACCTTCACATGCACATGAATGTAATATGGAGTTGTCCGCCCTTTGCAGCTATAACAGCTTCAACTCTTCTGGGAAGGCTTTCCACAAGGTTTAGGAGTGTGTTTATGGGAATTTTTGACCGTTCCTCTAGAAGCGCATTTGTGAGGTCAGGCACTGATGTTGGACGAGAAGGCCCGGCTCGCAGTCTCCGCTCTAATTCATCCCAAAGGTGTTCTATGTGGTTGAGGTCAGTCAAGTTCCTCCACACCAAACTCACTCATCCATGTCTTTATGGACCTTGCTTTGGTCACTGGTGTGCAGTCATGTTGGAACAGGAAGGGGTCATCCCCAAACTGTTCCCACAAAATTGGGAGCATGAAATTGTCCAAATTGTCTTGGTATGCTGAAGCATTAAGAGTTCCTTTCACTGGAAATAAGGGGCCGAGCCCAACCCCTGAAACACAACACCTGAATTCAATGATTTGGAGGGGTGTCCCAAAACTTTTGGCAGTATAGTCTCCAGCACTGACCTCAGAAACACAAGGAGAGCAGTGACTGCGTGACTCCACATGCCTGCACAATCAGTGTGTTGTGTTTTATATGTCCAGTGGAGCCCACTGCATGACCTGGTTTTGCTCTTTGACCCAGCACTCAGTAACTGTAGATAGTCATGTTGATGTACACAATGGTTTTTATTCTTGTAATGCTTTGTAATGCTGTAGAGATTATGATAACCTTGGGTGCTCATTACACCCTCGGGTTTGGGCCCAGTCCTTAACCACACGCTGCCCTCAGTGCACTCTTTGTTATTTAGGCGTCCTGTTTAGTGTGTAGAGTGTGTAGAGTGGTCTGGAGCGCAGACTGAAGTTCTTATTGAATATGGAATCTGTCTCTTACAAACATCAGGTTCATCTGTATGATCAGTACGCTCTGTATGAACACACACACACACAACACAAACACACCACACAAACACACAACACAACAAAAATCACACATACAACCCACACATACCACAAGACAAACACAACACACATGTGCAGCTTGTTTTTTCTTCAGAAGTGTACATTTCCAGCAGCTGTAAGATCACATCCTCATTCACATCATCACTGTTTACTCAACCCTTTACTTTAACTGTCTTAAAATATCCTCCATTCATCCATCAGACAAAATGGCTTGAGTTCTAGAAGCCTATTTAGTGAGCAGTGTGTTGTGTGTAGTGTACGGTGTGTGGTGTGTAGTGTACAGTGTGTGGTGTGTAGTGTACGATGTGTGGCGTGCAGTGTCCGGTGTGTGGTGTGTTGTTGTGGGGTGGTGTACCCGTGTGTGGTGTGTAGTGTCCAGTGTGTGGTGTGTTGTGTCCAGTGTGTGGTGTGTTGTGTCCAGTGTGTTGTGTGTGGTGTACAGTGTGTTGTGTGTGGTGTACAGTGTGTGGTGTGTAGTGTCCAGTGTGTGTTGTGTCCAGTGTGTGGTGTGTTGTGTCCAGTGTGTGGTGTGTTGTATCCAGTGTGTAGTGTGTTGTGTCCAGTGTGTGGTGTGTAGTGTCCAGTGTGTAGTGTGTTGTGTGCGGTGTCCAGTTTGTTGTGTGTAGTGTATAGTGTGTAGTGTGTTGTGTCCAGTGTGTGGTGTGTAGTGTACAGTGTGTTGTGTCCAGTGTGTAGTGTGTTGTGTCCAGTGTGTGGTGTGTAGTGTACAGTGTGTTGTGTGTGGTGTACTGTGTGGTGTACAGTGTGTAGTGTACAGTGTGTAGTGTGTTGTGTCCAGTGTGTGGTGTGTAGTGTCCAGTGTGTGTTGTGTCCAGTGTGTGGTGTGTTGTGTCCAGTGTGTGGTGTGTAGTGTACAGTGTGTAGTGTGTTGTGTCCAGCGTGTGGTGTGTAGTGTGCAGTGTGTGTTGTGTCCAGTGTGTGGTGTGTAGTGTACAGTGTGTGGTGTGTAGTGTCCAGTGTGTTGTGTGCGGTGTCCAGTGTGTGGTGTGTAGTGTACAGTGTGTTGTGTGCGGTGTCCAGTGTGTGGTGTGTAGTGTACAGTGTGTGGTGTACAGTGTGTTGTGTGTAGTGTACAGTGTGTGGTGTACAGTGTGTTGTGTGCGGTGTCCAGTGTGTTGTGTGCGGTGTCCAGTGTGTGGTGTGTAGTGTACAGTGTGTTGTGTGCGGTGTCCAGTGTGTGGTGTGTAGTGTACAGTGTGTGGTGTACAGTGTGTTGTGTGCGGTGTCCAGTGTGTTGTGTGTAGTGTACAGTGTGTAGTGTATAGTGTGTAGTGTGTTGTGTCCAGTGTGTGGTGTGTAGTGTACAGTGTGTTGTGTCCAGTGTGTGGTGTGTACAGTGTGTGGTGTCCAGTGTGTGGTGTGTAGTGTACACACGGTGTACACGGTGTAGTGTACAGTGTGTTGTGTGTGGTGTTGTGTGTGTGTGGTGTACAGTGTGTAGTGTGTTGTGTCCAGTGTGTGGTGTGTAGTGTACAGTGTATGTGGTGTGTAGTGTACAGTGTGTGTTGTCCAGTGTGTGGGGTGTAGTGTACAGTGTGTGTTGTGTCCAGTGTGTGGTGTGTTGTGTCCAGTGTGTGGTGTGTTGTGTCCAGTGTGTGGTGTGTTGTGTCCAGTGTGTGGTGTGTAGTGTCCAGTGTGTGGTGTGTAGTGTCCAGTGTGTGGTGTGTAGTGTCCTGTGTGTGGTGTGCGGTGTCCAGTGTGTTGTGTGTAGTGTGTTGTGTCCAGTGTGTTGTGTCCAGTGTGTGGTGTGTTGTGTCCAGTGTGTAGTGTGTTGTGTGTAGTGTGTTGTGTCCAGTGTGTAGTGTGTTGTGTGTAGTGTGTTGTGTCCAGTGTGTGGTGTGTAGTGTACAGTGTGTAGTGTACAGTGTGTAGTGTACAGTGTGTGGTGTACAGTGTGTGGTGTGTAGTGTACAGTGTGTGGTGTACAGTGTGTTGTGTGTAGTGTGTGTTGTGTGTAGTGTGCAGTGTGTTGTGTAATCACGGTGTGTGTTTGGACTGGGCGCATTAGTAACATTAGTAACACATTGGGAAAATTCTGTGGTCACGGTTTCAACATGGTTCTAACACAGTTCTAATAAGGTTGTAACACTGTTCTAACACATTAGGCTCAATGTTCCAAGATGTTTTTAAATATAATATTCTGATGTGAATTCTGACCCGAACTCCTTGGCCATTAGGTGATGTCCAGATTCTTTTTTTTTTATTTAAAAAATTAAACAGGGTGATGTCCAGATTCTTTATTTAGAGTCATCTGGGCAGTGTTTACAGTATTGGAGAGTTTCCACATTCCCTCCCTCCAGTTTGCTTGATCTTTCCGTTCAAAATTTTCACACAACCCTGAAGCAGGACCCTGTTGAGGGACACAAGCATGGCCGATCAAATGGACGGTTACAGCTGTTGATCGGACAATAGAAGCGAGTCTGGAAGCTGGAGTGAGGCACAGGGTCAGGTGGGGGGCTTTGAGACTACTGTTTACATCAAAAAGATGGTCAGCGCATCTCTCTCTCAACCACACACGCTCACAGAGACACAAACCACACACGCACTCCCTCATGCTCACCCCATCGCACACAGCTTTTTTCTGGAGTGGGTGTCAGCTAGAATAAAGGACATCAAAGCAGCAGCTCGGGAGTCTTTACTCTTGTGTGGCGGAGAAGCACCGCCCCCTTCCCAACCTGACCGCTTCTTTGGTGTGCTCCCATAGAGCCCGCTTAAAAGCGTCAAAAGTGGGAACCTCTGTGGAAAAGGGGAACGGAGTGACCTGGTCTCCACCAAGAACCTCCTGTAGAACAGACATGTCTGTTCCACCACCAACCATTGTGAAGGACGCACCTAGAAGTGCTTTTGATTCTTTCACTTTGTCCAGACAGCCGTCTCACGGTCGCGCTGTGTAGTCACCATGTGAGCACATCAAACACCTCGCTTTCCCACACTCGGGGATTTACCCTGGACGTTTTTACATGTGGCATTAGGGCAGTTTGTCAGAGTTTTGAAGGTGGCATTAGGGCAGTTCGATGAGCTGATTTTGCTCATTATTCCCTTTAAAAAACCTGAGCTGTCCTGTACGAAGCTGTATTTATGTGATTTATATGCAAGCTCACGAAGAGCAACACTAGGTATACATCACCAGATGCCGAGGTCGTGGTCACTCCGTGGGCAGTTTCTTCCCAGACGTGACGCAGATTCTGGGCACCGAATCTCTTGGGCTTGTGTCCATCATGGACCTTATGGAAGAAAAACATTTGCGAATACAATCGGTGTCTGTTCTGGGACATGGGCAAAAACCTCGGCTTTAATAAGCTGTACTCCCTGACGGTTGGGATCGAGGATGTTTAATCAAAGACGCCAAGCTCGTGTGATTTGTAGCCTGTGAAGCTTCCTGAAGGCCCATGATTTGCTTTTATGGCTGTCCATTGGAGTTTGGAAGAGCTGTCCTGTCATTACTCTTTTACTCTCCTCGGTGACACGCTCTCCCTTTCCGATTTGTTTTCGCCTCTTGCATAAAAGCGCAACTGAAAATTCTTCGAGCGTATGCCTTACGCAAAAGCTTTCTTAATAATAGTTTTCCCAGCGAGTGAACGCGGAGTGAGCGGTACAGCGACGTGCTATTTTTGGAGTAGGGCGGTATTTGCGGGTTCGCGCTGCACATGTTCGCTGATTACAGGGCAGCCGTGACACATGACACCCCGCCGCGTGGTCTGTGGCTCGGCCCTACGATCCGGCTCCCATCGGCCGTGAAGCAGAAGGAGGGGGACACCGGCTCAGCCTTTTTATAGTCTGGGGTCCCTGCCCCTGAAAACCTCAGGTTTACATTGGCAGTAAAGGACTGTACATGATGCCTGCTTCCAAGCCCAGCTAGAACAACCCATTACATACTGGTTAAGGGACTGGTAGAGGAATGGAAGATCTTTCGGCGAGGAACTCCAGTACATTTTCGTGTGAGCTGTTTGAGCTCAGTGCTATTTTTGATGGAATGTGTATGTTTAAAATAATAGTTTTTTTGTTTGTTTTTTTTTAAACTGGAAATGGTTTCTAGTTATAGTCGTGTGTGTGTGTGTATGTGTATATATGTGTGTGTGTATGTGTATGTATGTATGTGTGTGTATATATATATATATATATATATATATATATATATATATATATATATATATATATATATATATGTATATGTATATATGTATATATGTATATGTGTATGTATATGTACCTTAACCAGAATTCCATAAAACTTTAAACATCAGAATATAGACAGAACATTAGCCATGTAGTGTACTAGAATTAGTTATTTTTAAATGAACCTAATTAAACGTCCACATGGACGCGTGATGCCTTTACAGCCCAGGAGTTGAATATTTTCCAATAACAGAAACGCTTTATTTTTTGTGAAGAAAAATACTTTTATAAGTATTTTTAACCCTTGTGCCAGTACTTTAAGTATTAAATATTTTAACCATTGGCATTTAAAGAGTTAAAATCCTGGATTTAAAAAATATATATATTCAGTAGTTTTGGTCAGGAGGTTGATTAACAGATTTAAGCAAAAAAAGTTGAAAATTATCATATATTTTTACAGCTGTTTAATTTAGTGGATGTTTTCATCCCGAACATAACATAAGGGTAGTGAATTTGCTCACAGTGTATTATTGACCTATTAAAAATGTTTAAATCACATTTTCAAAATTTATGTCGAAATAAGGTTCGTCACCAAAAATCATTCCATTTGCTGAAATACAGAGAAAGTTATGGCCAAATTAAGAGTGAGAAATGAACCCTAGTGGATGAAAACATCCTCAAAAGTACATGAGGGTTAAAATTAAATACTGGGATTAGGGTACCTTCGGGATACGATTTGGTACACACTCATTCTAATCTCGGACACTGTTTAGGGCAGGGTAGTAAGTGACCTTTTTACGCCCCAGCAGTTTGCTGGAGATTATATTTTCTGGTGAATTACATGATTATTTCAATTCAATTTATTTGTATAGTGCTTTTAACAATGGACATTGTCTCATAGCAGCTTTACAGAAGTATAGGAAAATATTCCCAGAGATGTTAAACAGATACGGATTTTCAGTAAAGTGTGTCTTCCTGCTACACCGTAGCCCCTTTCATATATCCCACAATCATAACAAGACACTAATCAGTGAATTGTTTTCTCTTTGGTCACTGGCTGCTCCTTGGGAAACTTCAGTAGACCTCCCTCCTTGTTTTCCACCTTGTTTTTGTTCCTCCGTATCTTATCTACCATCTCTCTCTCTCTCTCTCTCTCACTGCCTGTGAAGTACGCTGCCGACACCATGCTTCACTGGCAGCAGTGTTCGTCTGTGTACCCTGACTCTCCATTCTTTTTTCACACAACCTCTCTATCCCTTTCTTCTTCCACGCATGTGCCAAAGTGCTATCTCCTTAACTGGCTGGGATAGGGGACACCTGCCAAGCTAACAATCACCTGTTTTGGTTTGTCAGGATGAATCTCTTAGTTTGTAAAATTCCAAACGTTTGAAGAAAACACGGGCAAAAAGGAGGGTGAAAGACAAAGCATAACACGCTTTAGCTGATCTCAGTTTTACTGAACAGGACTTCAGTCTCCAGGCTGCGTGTATTTGACACTGTTTGTTGTGGCTATACAGTTTGTGAGTTTTGCTCTTTTTATCAGTGATGAAGTGATTTCAAAAGATTCAAAGCTTGTTTTATCTTTCCGGAAACACAGGAAATCTCTGCCTGACCAAGGTACACACCATAAACCTGGACATATTAACAGACAAACACCAAGTCTGTCTAAGTATTAACCCTGCTCAACCTTTATTAATGATTATCAGGAGGAGACATGCTCATTACTGAGCTTTATCTCTGTTATGACTTTACGCAATGTCGCAATAGCTAATAAGCTAGCTAATCTTTTTATTTTGGTCTACATTTGTATGTCTTTGTGTTGTTACTTACCCTCAGTATTATTCCCCCCCACAGGATGTCAAAGACCAGTGGGTTTGTCACGAGGCAAGGCCAAGGTTTGCTGCTACAGTGGATGGTATTATTGCCAGAGCTGCCATCAAGACAACCTCTTCCTTATTCCTGCTCGACTGCTGCATAACTGGGACACCAACAAACACAAGGTGTTCTGAAAATACGTCCTTTCCAGAATAGAAGTGTACAGTCAGTATGTGAGTGCGGTTGGGTTTTCACCAAGTGCTGCACAGAGGACGGTTCAGAGGGATGAACTTGACCAGATCTGCAAGGTTTTGACAAAGAGTCTGCTGAATGGGTTGGGGAAAATAATCATATATCTTTGTCAAAACATAAAAACAGTCAGTGTAATCTAGCCATACGTCTCGTATGGCTATGAGTACCTGTTTCTGGTACACTGACACAGATACTGATGCCAAAGTGAGTAACCTACTTAGCATGAATCAGTCAGAAACAGCAGATTTATATTTAGTTCTGTTTGTTTCCTTGGTGTACAAAGTGTTCATGAGAAGCGCATGTTCATGTACTTAGGGCTCATTTTAAATGATGCACATTAGCTTAATGTCTTGTTTCACTTTTTGTGTTTGTTTTCCTTCATTATTCAATAGAGATTGACCAATGATCGAGACTGATGTCCAGATTTTCTCATCTAGCATTAGTCCCAAATGACATACTGCTCACTACGCACTAACACTATGCACTATGTACTCCAACGTCTAATGTTTGACTTGTAGAAGGGTCGTATCGTCTCAAACGAACGCTAACGCTTTATGCTAATCCGACATATAAGCCGTTTCCCGGTCGACGCCAAATGACATCAAATGTGTAGAACACGACACCACTAGCTTCAGTAGAACACAGTGAATTTTTTTGAAACGTTGAAAGAGAAATCACATTCACGCGAGCTAATTTAAAAGACATTTACAAATCATATTGTCCACCATAGTGTTGTTGACCATCTAGAAAATTTTTACTTGTCCGGCGTCAGTGCCCGGTAGGCTGGTAGCCCCGCCCCTTTTCCACTATGTTAGCAAAGCTGTGAGTGCGTGAAGTGTCCAACATTCCACACTTTATTTATTCAGTGAGTGAGTGCATCATCCAGGTACTTGAAGTGTGGACACACTACTCACACTATTACAATACAGAATTGTGTAGAATAGTGTAGAAGTATGCGTCTTGGGACTGTCTGTAGACGTTTCCTGCCTAGCCAGCATGTGCTGTGAGCAGTGAACCTGTCATGATGTTATGTAAGAGGTTTTATTGCAGGATGATGCTGTAGCTCCTCCTCTTTGCATCTTTACATCATTGTGTGTTGTCTGTTTGTTAGTGTATATTAGCCTAATGTCTCACACACAGCATTTTTTTTTTTTTTTTTTTTTTTTTTTTTTTTACAAGTACATGTCAATAAACACTTTATTAGACCGATACCTGATACCAGTACCGGTTTTGATGCATCTCTAGTGTAAACTCAATCCAGTATTTTTACAGTACATCATACCTTATTATATATGATGTTAGTTTAGCTTCAGGCTTATTAATTGTAGATCAAACATTTCTTCTTTTTGAGCAGGTGTCCAAGCAGGCTAAGGAGTTCCTGGAGTTTATATATGAGGAGCCTTTGCTGGATGTGCAGCAGTTGAACCCCAGCCTGTACGAACACTCGGAGCCTCTAGCTGCCGTGCTCAAGCTGCGTCAGCAGCTCAAGTCTCTCAGGGCTTACTTATTCAGCTGCCGAGCCACAGTAGCCGAAGACCTACGGCGCAGGTGAGTGCATGGCAGAGAGCCTGTAGTTCAGATGTGCAGGGGAATGGGGCGGACGTCAGTCAAAAATATAGTGTCAGTGAAATAGCGATGATCAAAATCACAACTGGTTTCTACAGATGCAGAACCGTTTTGTGATGAGACGCCATTCAAATGCATGCACACACCAGGAGCTGCAGAACACTGTGAAACAGAAGGTACATGTGAGGAAATGAAAGCTGGAATTATCGAGCCTAAGTGGATTCCTAAGGCCTAGGTTGAGTGGAAATATAAGGGGGCTATGTTTACGTGAAGGGCTCCTCACTAAAAGGCTTGTCTCGATGACAAATCCTCTGCGCCCTCTTCAAGGTCATCGTCATGTATAGAGAGCGTGCGGTTGCACTTCTCCGTACACATATTCGTGCTACGAGAGGCGAACCCCTGCAACTCTGTTACACAATGCACAATCGCCACTGCTTCAGATTTGAATAATGAAAGATGTAGGTCTTACTTAAAGAAAAAGGAATGCAAAGAATGGCACTTGAAGCATTTAAAGCCTGGATGTGGAAAGGAAGTATAAGTGTAGCTTCAATAATAAGGGAATGTTTACCACTTTCAAAGACTTTTCAAAGACATTTTAGAGTCGGGACTTCCGAACTGAGTCACAGCTTCTGTCTCTCTCCTGCTCGAGCAAATACATCAGGTTGAATCGTTGAATTATTGAACGCTCCGCTATTCCTCGTTGGCGCTTTTGAACTCTGCGGTGACCTAGGCTGCGGGCGCCTGTTTGAAGTACAGACGAGGCGCTCAACAAAGGGGGAGCTGGGTTTGGCCATCTGTTGGAGGTCCAGCTCTGCATCATCCCTCAGTTGTGGAGCTATCCCAGCTGTACCAGCAGGAGGTGACTTTATCTGGCCCGGGGTGTTTACACACAGACCACGCCGGCGGTGACCGCGGCTCGAGGCAGCTTCGAGGTCCGGTGTTTACCGCCAGGCTGTGCAACGGCAAGGTCTAATGCTCTGCATTTCTAAACAGTGCAGGATTGATGAGGGAAGTGGCACTAAAATATTACCCCCGCCATCCATCGCCCAGCCCTGACACCCATCAGCAGCTCTGAAGAGGATGGAGAGTGTTTACACTGGGCAGTAGAGAGAGCACAGAGACCCGTCAGAGCGCACACCGCACAGCCTGATATAATGCACCTCCGTGAGCACACAGCACCACACACACAGCCATGCAGCACGTTTTCTACTGCGGGGGCACCAATTTCACCTCGCATATTAACTCTAATGCATTTTATCCATTTAGTTTACTTTATACAACAAACGTAAACATAGAGGAACTTTATTTATTTAACCTCTCGTCCATACGCAGGGGTCCTAAATTCATTAGCTAGCCCGGTGGTACAAGGGGAGGATTTGAATCCATGGGAAGAGTGACTTTATAAAGCCGTAGACTTTATCATGTCCTCTCGGTGTCTCTGGTGATGAAGCATATCCTGTTTGTGCCCTTGACTGAAAGGAAGCATTAGATTTATTTTAGCTTTTGTATTCCTTTAAACACCTACGCAAAATGAAATGGGGGGGGGGGGGGGGGGAGAGCAGGCGTGCTTTCTTTCTCAAGGTTGTTGGATGAGTGAAGAAAAAAAAAGTTGCTTGCTGAATGAAAAACTGTTACACATCAGTGCAGGAAAAAAAAAACAGGTGTGTATGTTGTAAGTGTGTGATCTTGGTGGGAATTAACCAAAAATCTGAGTCAAATGGTGAGTATGTAGCAAATACCTTACCCAGAATTCCTCAGGCTTGGTGATTTGCTGAATACGGAGAATAGCTCCTGCATTGCGACGATTGTCGACAAGCCCTGTATCGCCTGGATACCAACCACCAACAAACACTGCAGCCCAGAGAATATATTTACTCTGTGGGTGAGCGAGAGAAAAAGAGAGAGAGAGAGAGAATGATTGGAGCCACGAGTATACATATTAACACCCAAAGAGATCTAGAGAATGAGAGACTCACTGGTGCTATGATGTGACAGATTGGTATGAGGGGAGAATTATCTATGTGAGAGAAATCAGGCTAATCAGGCAGTTGTCTGGGCATTAGGTTAGGATTTCATCATAAGGGGCAGCTTATGCATTATGTCAGTGTAGTGTGTGTGTGTGTGTGTTATGGCTGATAGGTGTGTGTGTATATATATATATATATACACACACACCTACGTGTATATATACACACACATGTATACATATACACACATTATATATATATATATATATATATATATATATATATATATATATATATATATATATATATATATATAAATGTGTGTATATATATGTACACACACACACACTCACACATATATACATATACACACATTTTATATATATATATATATATATATATATATATATATATATATATATAATGTGTGTATATATATATCACACCTATCAGCCATAACATTATGACCACCTCCCTAATATTGTGTTGGTCCCCCTATTGCTCCCAGAACAGCCCTGACCCATCCAGGCATGGACTCCACTAGATCCCTGAAGGTGTGCTGTGGTATCTGGCACCAAGATGTTAGCAGCAGATCCTTTAAGTCCTGTAAGTTGTGAGGTGAGGCCTCCATGGATCGGACTTGTTTGTCCAGCACATCCCACAGATACTGGATTGGATTGAGATCTGGGGAATTTGGAGGCCAAGTCAACACCTCAAACTGGTTGTTGTGGTCATCAAACCATTCCTGAACCATTTCTGCTTTGTGGCACGGAGCATTATCCTGCTGAAAGAGGCCACAGCCATCAGGGAATAGCGTTTCCATGAAAGGGTGTGCATGGTCTGCAACAATACTTAGGTAGGTGCTACGTGTCAAAGTAACATCCACATGGACGGCAGGATCCAAGGTTTCCCAGCAGAACATTGCCCAAAACGTGGCACTGCCTCCGCCGGCTCGCCTTCTTCCCATAGTGCATCCTGGTGCCATGTGTTCCCCAGGTAAGAGACGCACACGCACCCGGCCAGCCACGTGATGTAAAAGAAAACGTGATTCATCAGACCAGGCCACCTTCTTCCATTGCGCCATGGTCCAGTTTTGATGCGTACGTGCCATGTGGTCATAATGTTATGCCTGATCTGTGTGTATATTTTTTCCGTATCTTAAGCTATTTGGCTTCCAATGACCTCATCCTGATTGTTTACCCATTATGTTACTGTATACAATCCATCTTTTTCTCAGCAAAGTACAAATAAAAAATTTTAAAAAACTTTAGTTCATGTAAGCGGCTTTACTTTCTGATATGCCATCGATGCATAACCCGATTTCCGACTCTCTGCTCATCTTTGTAGTACTGTACACACTGCTGCCTTTCTCTCTTGCATCCATTACACCTCTTAGGCTGAGATGAGTTCAGTAATAGCAGCTGGAGCTAATGAGAAGTGGACCAGAGCTCTGAATTGAATGCCCTGCTCTATTCCCATTAGCCGTTAATTTACTGCTGCTTTCGTCACCAACATCATGCAGACATTTTAGGCATAATAACCAGAAGTTAAATGGTATAATTTTCCAAAAAAAAAAAAATTTAAATGTTAAGAATTCTAACAGAAATCCTCTCTTTATGATGAATGATGACACAGAGAGCAATGACATCCCACTGTAAGAAATGTGTGTAATTACTGATTCTTAATGATTCATGGTTGGTTATATGATACCAGACTTCAGGGTTATGTTGCAAAAACCCAGCAAAAAAGATGATAAAGTATGGTGTACCTCAAACACCAGCTGATCCAGATGTTGTCCTAATAATAATAATTAATAATAATATTAATAATAATTTATGGCATTTTGTTGCTATTTGTATCTATGTATCTAATCGAATACTAAGCTCAGCTGCTCGAGCAGAAGCATGCGTGATATCAGAAACCCAAATGTGACATCAGGATTGTTTAATCCAACCTGCTCTTGCTGGGCCACCAACTTTATATTAAACAGAGAAAATCTGGTATGTTTAAATGTCAGAAAATCTTTAATCGGCTGTTTATACCCTCAGTGCCTGGATAAAATGGGGGCCTTTATGCACCCTCAGCTATTCCAACTTCCTCTCCTCACCACTTACTTTAAATTACTTCCTAGCTACTCGCATTTTGTCAGCTGGTCCCCTCTCTCATCCCATACGTGTCATTAGGAGCCCTTTCGCGTGTTGCCAGACAACCCCCCACCACACACACACACACACACACACACAGTTTCTACCATGAGTCCTCTCTTTTCCCCCAACATCTGTACAGCAGCCTTGCTAATGACAAGAGCTCAGCCGCAGAGTGGAAGCGGGGAGCTATTAACTGAGAGAAGCTTGAGATGCACTGACAGGCCTTACTGTCTCCCACAGGACCCATGCTTAATCAGTTAAATTATCCAGGCTCTTGAAGCAGAAAAGACCAGTATGCTCTGTTCAAGCATACAGCTCTATAGAAGGAACACACGTCTTCAAGGTGTGTGTGTGTGTGTTGAGTAGATTGCTGTTCCCATCAGGTGACAGTGCAGCATCCTACAGGTGGGAGGGGATTGTCTGTACTGTTGGACCAGATAAAAGATTTTCCAGTAGAATAAATTGTCCTCTTGGGTCAGGGTTAAGGGTTGGGACAAAAGTATACTTGGATTGCATGGATTTTCTTAGCTTCATTTATTTAGAAGGCTACTGGATAAAAATGAAAGGTCTACAGTGAAATATATAACTATAACACACCATTATTTTAAAAGCTAAATATCAGATGTCATCTTAACAAGCATAGGGAGAGTACACTAACCAGGCATAACATTATGACCACCTGTCTAATATTGTGTTGTTACACTGACCTGTTCACTGACACCTTTCTATCAGAACCAGCATTAACTTCAGCAATTTGAGCAACAGTAGCTCGTCTGTTGGATCCCATAAAAAACATTCAGGTTGTATTCATAAATTAATTTTAAATAATCTATATAGTTTTATTGCAAACATTACAGATGTTTTTTTTCCTTCTAGCTAATTGGCCAGGTTTTATGTTGCATTACTTATTTATGTTGCATTATAACATGCATTACTAGCTGTGTTCTAGATTAATACAGTCTAATACATGACATGTTCAAGTTTGATGAAAATGCATTATAGGGATGTGTGAGATGTGACTCGGAGTATATCATGATGTAAATGCTGCTCTAGTTGCTTAACCTTTTCTTGAGTTTCTGTTCCTCACACAGTGTTCATATCCTTTCTCTCTTCCCACCCAGTTAAACCTGCTCACTCACTTTACTGAGCCCTGTCAATCACTCTCATTTCTCCATCCATCCATCCATCCATGTCGGTCTCATTTCATTTCTCTCTCTCTCATTCGCTCATCATCTTTATCGATTGCCTTTATTCATCACTCCCTCTCCTCCTCACTGTCTCTCTTCCCCTCTTGTTTTCCGGATGCCACTGCGGGCTCTTGATTTGTAATGTGAGCAGGCGTAGGCGTAGTGATGGAGAGAGAGAGAGAGAGAGAGAGAGAGAGCGAACGAGGAGAGCAGAGTACGCACAAGGGAAGAGAGGGGAGAAGAGGGCCATAATAGCCAGCCAGACGGAGAAAGAGATAGAGGCAGACATAGAGAGAGAGAGAGGAGTGAGCTGCCCCACTTCACTTGTAATAAGGGAGAGTGCTTTTAAATGGCTATTCCACAGGCTTTTTCCAATTCAATTAAATTAACCCCTATTTCCCCGGTTATTTGGACTCGTGTTGTCATGTATACCGGAGCATAATGATGGGATAGACTTTGTTCTGGGATGGGGAAGGGTGTACGTGTCCGTGTAGCTTTTTAATCGTAGTGCAGTGTGGTGTGACGGTGTAATAGTACAGTATTTATATATAATACTGCATTTATAATAAATACACTTTGGTGTATTGCGTGAGGATTTGTCTGATTTGTTTCGCGTGCTGTCTCTGCAGGATTTTTCCAAGGGAATACCTGTTACAGCACATTCACCTGTACTCTCTGGCCGACCTTCAGCAGGTGAGAATGTATTGTATTACACACACACACACACACACACAGTATGTGTTAATTGCCATAAGCTCTCTGTTTATATGGTCAACTCAATTGTCCTTACAGTGCTTATAGTGCAGGTTTGCTCTAAACATGCACCCAGGCCTCCAAGGTTATAAATCAGTAGTTAACCTCTGCGTCAGTATTTCAGGACTGCAGGTTAACTAAAAAAAGTTTTGACCTGTAAACGCATTCATGCCAAAGATCAGTTTTACTCTACATCAATTTGTGACAAAAGAAAGGGGATTTTTCCCCTCAGTAGGTGGCGGCCTGACCATGCCCCCTAAGCAACTGCATGCCTCAGCTCTGAGCTACAAATGCTTTTGTTAGCTGGATTTTAGTCTTAGATAGCTAGGTAGTGTTAGCCATCTTGTTTAAGTATTCGCCCCTTACGTTTTATCGGATTAGTTTAAATTATAACTACAGCACCATGATTAGATTTTGTGCTGTTTTGGGGGTGTGACTACACTCTGTGACCCTGACTAGCAGAAAATGAAGGTGGACATACTTTTATATATTTTAAGCTGGCCAAGAAGTACGGTTATTTGCTTTGATGCAGAACAACAGAGTTACACTCCGCTGGCTGTTGGTGAATCTTAAAGGCTGGACTTTGTGGTAATGGAAATGGGTGAGAGGTAACCGGGAAGGCCTGAAACACTAACTGAACCCCAGACCTCCTCACCCAACATAAGTGTTTGATCTCACTAATGATCTTGTAGCTGAATGATCACAAATCCCCACAGACATGCTCCAGCATCTAGTGGAAAGCCTTCCCAGATTACTGGAGCTTATAATAACAGCAAGGGGTTTGGGACTAAATCTGGAATGAGATCAACAAGCACATGGTCATGTGTCTGTATACTTTTGGCTCTAATACACACCATATGTATGTGTGGCTCAGTAATGTGCTGTGGTTGGTCCGATTGCTTGAAGGTTGTGCTGGTTGTTTTAATCTTTCCAGATTTTGTTATAAACACAATTTATGATCAAGGTTGAAAACAGTCTAAAGGCTGGTGTTTTTTGATTTCCTGTATGATGCCGGTGAATCAGTGATGCTGCATTGTCCTGATTGCAGTAAATCACCACGTCGGAGTGATTCTCTTATTGCAGACAGATTATAGAATTCCTTTGAACAGAACATCACTGAACATAAGCAGCATGCTGGCACCAGGAGCTGGCACACAACCTGTGAACAGCAACTGCTTTAAATTCTCTGAAAGAAATCCCTTCTATGACAATTTTTATATTCTACACAATTTGTCTAAAAACAAAAATCTGATTCTCTCTATACAAGAAGTTGCTTTCGGCTGCTCCCTGTTCAGGGTCGCCACAGCGGACCAACTGGTCCGCACAACAACTTGGCAGATGTTTTACGCCGGATGCCCTTCCTGACGCAACCCTCCCATTTTTTCCGGGCTTGGGACCGGCACTGCATCCAGTGGCTGGGGTTGAGGCATTGGCTGGGAATCGAACGCGGGCCTTCCACATGATAGGCGAGAAACCTACCACTGAGCCACCAATGCCCCTTTACTCTCTATACACATCTTTCAAAATGTTTAATATAATATAAACTCCAGTAATATAAACTCCAGTTTGTTTGAGTTATATCTAAAAAGGTTGTAGTGTTATGGACTTCTGCCCATAGTATGTTAATAGAAATAAATTATTAATAAAGTTGAAAAAATCCAGAATAGATTTTCAACCAATGTAGAATTATTAAATATAAATAATTCCAGTAAATACCAAAAAAAAAAAAAAAAAAATCTCAAAAATTTCATTCAACCCTGTTCCCATGTTGGGCAAATTAGATCTACTACAATGTACATCGATCAGGCATAACATTATGACCACCTGCCTAATATTGTGTTGGTCCCCCTTTTTGCTTCCAAAACAGGCCTGACCCATCATGCACTGTGTATTCTGACATCTTTCTGTCAGAACCAGCATTAAGTTTGCTTTTTTCATTAGCAATTTGAGCAACAGTAGTTCGTCTGTTGCATCGCTCCCCACATGCATCAATGAGCCTCAGCCGCCCTTGACCCTGTCGCCGGGTCAGCACTGTTCCTTCCTTGGACCACTTTTGATAGATACTGAGCACTGCAGACCGGGAACACCCCACAAGAGCTGCAGTTTTGGAGATGTTCTGATCCAGTGGTCTAGCCATCACAATTTGGCCTTCATCAAACTCGCTCAAATCCTTACGCTTGTCCATTTTTCCTGCTTCTAACACATCAACTTTGGGGACAAAATGTTCACTTGCTGCTTAATATATCCCACCCACTAACAGGTGCCATGATGAGGAGATACTCAGTCTTGTTCACTTCTGACCGGTGTATAAAAGTTTATTAAGTCTGATCTTAAAGTTTTTGATCATAGATACTGGAATTGTGTATGAATATTTGTCACTCTTTCTCAGAACCTCCTCCTGCCCCTCCTCTTAACTGTTACTTCGACTGTGTTCATTCCCTCTTTTCCTTTTTACTCGCTCTCCTGGCAGGAGGCAAGAGTCCCTTTGCCTGCTCCTTCTTCACCCCGTGTTCCCTCCCACACAGCTAACTAATTAGTGGCATTCAGAAGCAACAGGCAGAAAACCAAAGTGTGACAGGCCTTCATTCTTCCCAAACATCCCACTCCCTGACACTACCACACTCTGAATTTTTTTCTCCTCTGCATCTCTTTCACCCTCTATTTCTCCCCTGTTGGTTTTGTCTTTCATCCCTGTTCCTCTTGATCATGTGAGAAATTTAACAAATGGTGCACTTTTCGATGGGCTAATATCAGAGTTCTTACAGTGAGGAGCATTCGAGATTTCTGAATGATTTTTGATAGTATAGCGTAAAACTGAGAAAGTTGGTTTTTAGTACTTTACAACAATACTTTTTTTTACATTTTGTCAACATTTATTTCACCATGTGACATTTTTTTATCCTTGGAATTTATTGGAAGTTATTTTCTGTCCTCACTGACTTGGTCCAACTTCGAGGGCATTTCTCATTCTTGTCACATCGCTCTTTCTTTCAGCATGCTAATTGGCTTACCTTATTAAGGAGCCATTTTCTTTTAGCATGGCTGCCTAATGCCAGGTCCTCCGTGGCCCTGGAATGTTCTCCCTGCGTGTCGAGGTCACTGAATGCTGAATAAGTAGACACCAGAAACTCTATAGACCCCAAGCACATGCACTTGCCTATTCACTTCCAACAAATAACTACCAGTTTAGTGCTGGCTTATTTAAAAAAAAAAAAAAAATCAAGTCCATTGGTCATACTTGTTTGCCTAAGGCCTGCCCAGATACAGGTCTTGTTTAGGCACTGGCTTTTGTTGAGCTTTACAACTAAAAGAGTTTAAAGAGTGGCCAATGGTGGCCCACATGAAGAGTGGCATATAAATGCTAATTGTTTTCTACGCATTATATAAGATGTAACAGTATTAGCCTTGCCAATGACCTATAAACAACTGGAGATGCACAAAGGGGCATTCAGTGGCTTTGGGGCATCATTGACATATGCACAAAGTTGTAGAATCTCTCATGGACTTCTGGGTGTGCCTCCTGGCAATACTTTTCATTCTCTTAGCACTGAGGCTTTTACTTTTCCTAGAGTTTAATTTACTTGGGACTGTCCACTGAGATTGTCTCCTCATTCATTCGCTCATTTATTCATTTACTACAGAAATGCAGGGTAGTGCAGTGCGGTTACTGCCCTGAATTTGTCGCAATGCATAATGATCCAGCCCTTTATAGCGATGCTGGTGTGACTGAGGTGCTGTGTCAAAATGTGCGACCACAAATAATTTCTGCTCAGTGGTGGTTCTTTTCAGTTATTAGATGAAGGATATTGTGGGCTGAAATCGATGAGCTGCTGTCAGTAACTGTACACCAACAAACTGATCTATATTGTAGGTGTATATGACACTATGGCCAATAAGTGTATGGTAGAGATATTTGTTAAACTGTCACTGTATTTCATCAAAACCCTGGTGGTCCCATGGCAGCTGTAGCGTGAAGGCCGAATTGGACGGTTTTGACAAGGCTCATTAGCGATAGGGCCTCGGACCTCTTCCTTTGTGATATATTGTGACACATCTTGCCTTGCGTGGCTAACTGTGATCAAATGTTTCATGTATATGTGTGCGGTCATCCATACATGCTTTCATACATTTTTTCCCCACAGAAACATGAGCTTGTCTCGTGCACCTAGATCTACACCTCCTTCTCCTCCCCCCCGATTGCTTTTTCTCTTCTTCCTCCCCTTGCCCACACTTACTAACGTGCTGGTGATAATCCTGTTTTGCCAGGGCCTGGCAGGGAGGGTGTTATCCAAACAGAACTCACCCTCTTTTTATCTGTCTAATCCTGGCCCTTTCTCTGCCGGTTAATGGAGCAGGCAAGGACATTAGGGCCTGGGATGAGGAGGGGATAAAGTAGAGCGCGTTAAACAGCAGTTTTTAGGGGATTAGGCACTGGACAACAAAGCACGCGCGGGACCGAGCTGAAGGGTGGGGGGGGTCGCAAGACTGGAACGGCAGCCAGCACCCGTGCAGGCAGTTCATTTTCACTGCGTGGATGTGACAAGCCTGAAATTTGGTCATGTTTGGAAGTATAAATCATCGAGTTACTTGCTTGTTTTTTTTGTACTCTCTTAATATTCAGGAACACTTTGGGGACACTTTCCTGGCCTCAGGACTCTGTCAGAAAGTTTTATTGTGTGTATTAACAGCTCCCTTGTTTCTCCACACCGGCGCTGGCCCAGGTGCAGAGCTCCACGAGAGGGCTCGCCCTGCTCTGCTCCCTAGCCCTCGCTAAATTATTGAGATGTTTAATTACTTCTTCTGTCAGCACCGATTAGGGGCCATATATATCATTGTTACTTGGGTGAGTGTGAGTGTGCAAGCCCTCGCCTCTTTGATTACTGGCCCGCAGCAGTCCCCCGACACGCCGCAGTGTAGTTCTCTGCTCGTGTCCAGTAAAGGAAGACTGTCTTGTGGCTACGGTGAGGTTGCTACCTCTGGGAAGTGGAGAGAACAGGGTTTGAGATGAAAGCTGCTTGACGAATGGATGGTGAGGTGCACTCCCCGTTACACTTTTTGACATTTGACGTATTAATAACTCCAGATAATGCTTCTCAGCTACCAGGATGCAGCGATTGAAAACAGATAAGATTATAATATGATCGTAGATAGTTGAAAAACATTTCTGATTATTTCTTTTTAAATGAAAATAACATTTTTAAAATTACACTTCAGCTATCTAGTTTCTTCCATTTTACACCATTGGTGGCCAGAAGAGTCAAATGACACACACTGCATTTAATTAGTCCCACTGGATAGGAACAAGGCACTAACACAGTGAATCACTTTGTTCAGTAAAGAACTGCCTGAGCACTTGCTGTGCTTTCCCTTGGTTCCTGTCTCATACCCATAACGGCAATGTCCAACCTCCCCCTCGCCCACAAAAACCCCTTTTTAACATCACTCACTTCACTCAGGGTGTGTGTGTGTGTGCGCTCTTGCTCGTGCTTCGTGGGAGACTGCGGTGGTCCCTCCTTTTATTCTCTTTCCTTCCTCTCTCCCCACCTCCCCAACTTTCTAGCCCCTCACCCCCTCTTCTTCCTCCGTTCTCATCTCTGTCCCGCCATTCTTTGGCTGGCTTCTTGTGTAAGGGCCGAAGAATGCTGGCAGGCCCTTTAATTGGTGTGCCACAGCGCTGCCAGGTGTAGCCACTTGTCTCTTCCCCCTTGGTGAATATGCACTGGAGGTCCGGGCCCCTTCCCCTGGCCCATTCAGCAGCCTACAATACACCTTCTTCAGACCTACGCTTTCAAAGCCCAGGGCCGATTTTTAACTACTCCGGCCGGTAAATGGCATTCACATATTATTTTTTGCAAACGGACTCCTAAAAGGAATTACCCCACTCTCCCACCCACCCTCGAGCCCCGGTTAACCCCCTCGTCCATCCCTCCAACCTCACAAGCATTCATTAGTTTTGATCTGGATTCCTGATGTGAACTCTGGCTGCTTTGTCTCGGTTCCCATCGGGCTCTGTTTTTAAGAAGTGTTTGTCTTTCCACTAAAAATCCATGTAATCACACATGACCGGTATTTCCAGTGAGTTGTTCTTCTGTTTGTGTAAGATAGCTCGTCATCATCGAAGTAGTCTGATTCATACTTTGACAGAAATATGCTCCTATTTCTGGTTTGTGTCTTTCTGTCACGTTTCCTTCATCTATTCCACGCATCTTCACTCATTTCTGGCCCTTTTCTCCATCCTCTGTACAGGTAATAGATGGAAAACTGGCTCCCTTCCTCTCCAAAGTGATCAAGTTTGCCAGTTCCCATGTGTACAGCTGCAGTCTGTGCCGAGAGAAGGGCTTCATCTGTGAGCTTTGCCACAACGGCCAGATCCTCTACCCTTTCCAGGAGAACGCCACCAAGAGGTCAGTTCTTCTTCTGCTCCTCTTTATGTTCCAACACAAATACATGGATTTGTGCAAGTTGTCTAGAACGCACAGGAATCTTCTTGTAACCATAGGAATTTGGATAAATATCAAACGGCAGAATTCCTGCTCAGGACTCCTGCTCATAAATGATATAAGTTCAGCATATCATATAATCTCGTTATTGACAGTTTATTAGTGGCAATAAACTTGTAAGATCCACCCACACCACTGCAGTGGAATGTTCCTCCTATGAGCTCGTAACAGCCAAGCTGCTTCTGTCATGTGTTAGTCACACCCAGGGGACAGGGGTATGAAGGTGTGTTCATTCTCCAGCGCAGTGAAGGGACACCCAACGCTAAGGCACAGTTAATTCCCACAGCCCCTTCACCCTCAGCCCACTTTATGGCTAACTACTGATAAGATACATGCTGCACTTCACACCACTGGTGTGACATTCTTCACTCATTTGGCACAACTGCAGCTTCACGTCTTGTGAATGTAAACGTGCTAAAGATTTCGAGCATTTGTCGTGCGCTGCTTTGAAAATAGTTATAGAAATGACTAGTTTATTTGGTACACCAGCACTGCAGCTACACTTATCATTCATTTTGTGTGTATATCTAGGTACACTTTAATATATAGGTATATACAATTACTGACTGGAGACACGTCTAGAGTCATGCACACCCATTTACACCATTATGGTTTACACCATCCGTCAAAGGAGAGGAACCATGATGGAGAGATATTGTTTAGTTGGTGGAAATATTGTGTACTCTTTGTTTAAATAGGTTGCTTTCCTTCTACATCATTTTAACAGTGACTAAAGAACATGGTCCTAAACTACACCATGAACAACTCTGCACCATATCACTGTAAAGTAAGGCTTGAACTTGAGTTACACATGTAAGCATTAGACCGCTAGTCTCCAAGCACGTGCACTTGCCTGCTTTCAGACCTGTTTGTTGTGTGCAATAAGTTTGACGTTAACCTTGGCTTTATGGGTGCGTTTATAAACGGTTGATGCTCGATAGCAGGCTGTCACGATACTGAGGTGGTGTTAAGGCACTAAATACACCTGCAGAAGAAAGTGTCTGCACGCCCTGTCGTAAACGCATAAACGCCTCCTGCACACCGTGTTCATCAAGCACACATCCACCTGCTATTTCAATACTTTATGGTTTCTGGTCAAGGGCTTTACAGTAAACTGTGGAGTGTTATCACAAGGCTCAGATTTTTTAATAGACTTTGACCTGTTTGGGTTGTATAACAACCTCGAGGAGCATTTTTCAAATTCTGTAGTACCGGAAAACATCCTGCTGATCACTGGGATGGGTTTGTGGTCATTGAAATGAAAAGTTGGAACACATTAAATTCCCTCTACCTGCTAAGACTGTTTAATTACTGTACAGTAGTATTGTGGGAAGTCAGGTATTCATCCCTCCCTGTGTGTGTGTGTGTGTGTGTCTGTGTGTGTGTTTGGTCAGGTGCGAGGGATGCGGAGCGGTGTTCCACACTGAGTGCCGGATGCGTGCTCAGCCTTGTCCACGCTGCGTTCGTCGAGAGCTTCACAAGAAGCCGTCTTCGTTCTGGAAGAAGCACAACCACAGCGAGAGCCCCGACGACGACTGCTGCTTCGAGCTGGACACCTGAGCCAAAGCTCAGAGAGCGAGGGCGCCTCCCTCCCACCTGGGCCGCTCCAGCAGGCCTGTTTTACTGACCAACAGCCAACTGCGACTGAGTCTCTGCATGCGTGCTTCCACGAGTTCCTACACTCTGTGGGCCCTGTAGAAGAGCTCTGTGTTTGCCGACAAGGAAAAGAAGGGTCTTATTGTTTTTCAGTCTTCTCTCTCTCTCTCTCTCTCTCTCTCTCTCTCCCCTTCTCTCTCTCGCTTTTTTCCTTCTCTCCTCCTCTCACCTGAGAGGTGGGGGGGGGGCATACAGACAATACTTCAGTCCCTGAAGAGGAGAGGTTTCATAATGATACCAATTTGCCCTCTCCTTTCATCTACCAAATGACAGCCGGGCCAACCGGCAAATGCGGAACCGAGTGGAGTACTCTCTCATACTAGCGTGTAAACACACTCTAGCAGTCTGACACAAAATAATGCAGTCTCTGGAAATCCAAGGCCAAATCATTTTCTCTGCACAACAGAGCATCTAATCCATTAATGGCCACGCTACAATCGGATGATGAAAATCCCGTCTAGGAGGAAGAAAAAGTCTTAGAAGTTATTATTCAACCTATAGAAACCAACATCCGCATTACACCTGACTGCCTTCCTCTCTGCATTCCTGCACAAACTCTGTGATCAGTCAGTTTAGTACAGGAAGAGAAATGAACAACGTTTCTTACACTGTTTAGTTGGCTATAGTGGAGAAAGCTTGTTGCCATAATTACCACTGGAGGACTAAGCCTTGGGGGAAGCCCCTGCTTTTTTTTTTTTTTTAAAGAGGAATTTAAGAAACAATCTCACGCACCCAAAACATGCACAATGGTTTGGACTCCTATGAAGTGACTCTTGGCTTATTCGAGTCGAAGGCAACGCTCGCTCAGAGAGGTTGGCGTCTCATCCTGTACAGCTGGAGCTGAAGTTTATCTCTGCTCAGTGCCACTGCCTATATGCAGCTGAGCCACGGTCCCTTTGCCAACCGCTGGCTTTTTGATTACAAACTACCCTCAGCCACAGGCTCCCAAATTACAGTCCGGCGCGCTGGGGCTTTGTTTAGCATTGGTAGACCCGGTTCAACAAGGATGGCGGAGTAAACCCGCCCGCTGACGGGCTCGTTACTCACGTTGTCCACCCCTACCGCAGGATTGGATCGATATCAGTCGCTCGTCTCTCTGGGTGTGCGTTCACACTCCATTTTCCGGCTACTTGAACTAAGCACTGGCAATAATATCGCTCATTTTGCTTTTTCCGCTGCCTTATTTGACCTCTTGGTTCTCATCATCTTTTCCAAAGGGACGATGCTTTGACAATGCACAATGACACATGCTTTTGCCTGAATTTTTTCCCCTATGCAAATTAGATAGGCTAAGTGACCTTGTGCTTAAAAAATCCCCCAAACTTCTCATTCCCACCATTTTTCTTTTTTCGAGCATGGAGGCGTGGTCAGGATGGATCAGCTTTCAGCTCCTCTCCAGACACCGGACCAGCAACGTAGAAGCTCTCGGTGTAATTCTTGTGGGTTTTTTCCCTCGATTCTGAAGGATAAGATTATTTATTGTTCTGGTTTGTGTGTAGTGATGATAGATGACGTCTACAGGAATTAGACATGGAGTTAGTTTTCTAACTCCTGGTACAGAAAAGCATCTAGGTCAACCTGGAAGTATTTTTTTTTTTTATTGTATTAAATTATTTTTATTTGTTTACTAGTTTGTAAAAATGTTTACATCATGTATTTCACAGAAAGCAGCTTCTTCATCATTGTTTTTGTCATTTGCACCAAGAGTACATGTGTTTACTTTTAATAGACTTGAAGGAATGGGGTGGTTATGAGCTGGACACGGAAAGACTGAAGAACTTTTCTGCCACTTGTTAATAATTGTTCTAAATTTCACGCTATTGATTAAACCTCTTTCTCATACACACTTTGCCTGCCTTAAACTAAAAGCCAGTACATCTGCCTGTGGATAATGGTGTGGTATTGTACATTAGTACTGTTGTTGGAGATGAATGGGTTCTCGTGGTCTAATCTGTAGTTACTGTGCTGAAACTTCTTTAATGGTACAGTGCTTTTGATGATGAGACCCACCTCTGTTGCAGAAATCGGTGACTTTCTCAGCAGGTTTGCACAAAACGCTGGCAGTTTGAATACCTGCTGTACCACAAAGCCTGCCCTGGTGCTTTTACACCATCCCAGTTAATGTGTTTAGATTGAGAGATTGCTTGTTGTGAATATTCTGATGAGCAGGCTTGCACTAGTTAGTCAAAGTTGAGCTTCCGTAATAAACAACAATGGTGACTAATTGCAGGAAAAAGCAACTTGGTGAGCTCTTAAGCCACCAGTACTGGGACTGGTACTGGAACTGTACTGGGGTGAGATTTAATGATTGGTGTTTTGATGATGATGATGATCTAACACGTCACTCCAAAATCTCTCACAGGTGTTCAGTTAGGTTGAGGTCTGGTAGGTTTTAGGGCTTATGATTTACATCCACAACAAACTATTCAGTGAGGTCTCCTGACCTGTAAATGTAGGCGGAGTCACCCTGCAAGAGACCACGCCCATCAGGACAAAGAGGATCAGCTGCTGGAAGAACTTTGCCCCCAGTTTTTCCTTTAATTTGTCTCCCATCAGTCTGTTAGCTCCGAATTTTTTTTCCTTTTTGTTTCTTTTCTATCCATAAATGCTTGCTTGTAGCCTGACTTGAAGATGTTCCACGAATAGTTTCAGGTTTATCTGTACACGGTTCGACCTGTGGTATTATAGATTAGTCTGGAATTGAACTTATTGTAAAGTTATCTTCAGGGATTTTAAACACACTGAATATGGTGATACAGAGAGAAGAAAGAACAACAC
This sequence comes from Hemibagrus guttatus, assembly GCA_033459395.1. Lineage (NCBI taxonomy): Eukaryota > Metazoa > Chordata > Actinopteri > Siluriformes > Bagridae > Hemibagrus > Hemibagrus guttatus. The sequence continues at coordinate 30,755,482 of JAUCMX010000006.1, read as the reverse complement.
GGAGGATCTGAGAAGTGGATGTACTTTCATTCCTTTCTGCACACGTGAGTGCAGGTGAAACGTGATCTCCTGACGGTTTATCCACCCCGCTCGGCTCTGTTCTACAGAATTCAGTGATTCGTATCCGCAGTTGACTTAAGCAGTATTTATTATGTTTTATTTATGTTCCTCTGTGTCTGGGCCTGATTCTTCCCATTCTGTCATCCAGAAACTTGACACCACACACAACCTCGTATGCAAATATACAAAACAAAATGGTGGGGTTTCTCTGTTAGTTGCTTCTGACTTCATCAATAAAGTAAGTTACCTGACCAGTCCAGGGTGTTTTTCTGTGAAGAGTTTAAGTGGAAGCTGGCTCAAATCCAGGTCCAGTCAATATCCTCCAGAAATCTTCATCAAACTCTCTGTCTTTCTTTCTGTCTTTTCTTTCTTTTTATTATTTCTTTCTTTCTGTCTTTCTTTTCTTTCTTTCTCTCTTTCATTCATTCTGTCTTTCTTTCTGTCTTTCTTTCTTTTTTCTCTTTCTTTCATTCATTCTGTCTTTCTTTTTTTTTCTCTTTTCTTTCTTTTTATTATTTCTTTCTTTCTGTCTGTCTCTTTTCTTTCTTTCTCTCTTTCTTTCATTCATTCTGTCTTTGTCTTTCTTTCTTTCTTTCTTTCTTTCTTTCTTTCTCTCTTTCTTTCTTTCTTTCTTTCTTTCTTTCTTTCTTTCTTTCTGTCTTTCTTTGTCTTTCTTTTTTCTTTCTCTTTTCTTTTTTTTATTCTTTCTTTCTTTTTTCTTTCTTTTCTTTTTATTCTTTCTTTGTCTTTCTCTTTTTCTTTCTGTCTGTCCATCTTTCTGTCTGTCTTTCAAGTCCAGGTTCAGTGGGATAACTACAACTGGCTCAGATTTCAGCTTCTTTCCTGATCCGGATCCAAGGTGAGTTTGGTATCTGGATGGAACAAATGCATCACTGCCTACGTCCGGAGCTTCTAAACTGCCCTGGCAAGAAAAGGGTCCAGATCCTGACTCACTCACTAATCCCAAATTAAAAACCACAAGCTTGTGTTGGGTTTTTGACTTGTCAGAGACCGCAGCATGAGGCTTGTAATTTTTTTTGTAAGCCGCTGCATTGTGGGACCGATGCAGTTCCACATGGATTCAGGGTTATATCGGTCCTGAGAAATAAAGTCCACCTCCACGTCCTGTTTTCTTTACACATTTACGTCGGACTGTTCCCTGCGATTGAGATTTTTTTTTAGTTTAATGATTAATAGATTCGAAGGTGTGCTGTATTTATGAAAATAATCCAAATCCCACGATGATGTGGTGTGATGCAGCCTGATACCATGGAGTTATGGTTGCCATCCTGAAGTGTTTTATTTCACACGTCTCATACCACAGTAAAGTCCGAGGTCAGCAGAGAACAGCCAGACTGGACAGAGCTGACCGAAAGGCTACAGTAGCTCTGATAATCACTCTGTACATTTTGTGGTGAACAGAAAAGCATCTCGGATCATGTCGAACCTTCAGGTGGATGAGCTACAGCATGAAGACCACGTCAGGTTCCACTTCTGTCCATCACCGAAACTGGACAGATGTAGACTGAAAAAACGTCGCCTGGACTGATGAATCTGGAATTCTGCTTAAGCTCGCAGATGGTAGGATCAGAATTTGTGTAACAGTCCAGGCTGGTGGAGGTGGTGCAAGAGATCGTTTTGGATCTGTTTACACTGATCAATCATCACCTGAACGCCACGCTGACCGTGGGCTTCCCAACATGACCACAATTTACTCATCTTCAAACACCGACTTCCAGCATGATGATGCACCATGTCACAAAAAGTCGTCTCAAACTGGTTTCCTCCCAGTCACTGGTCGGAATCCCGTTGATGACCATTGGGATGTGGTAGAATGGGAGTTTCACAGCATGAAAGTGCAGCTAAAAACCAGCAGGAATTGTGCGGTGCAATCATCTCAACATGGAGCAGAATCTCACAGAAGTGTTTCCAACATCTCGTGGAATCCAGGCCATGAAGAACTGAGGTGGTTCTGAGAGTAAAGTGAAGCTCCACCCAGTATTAGTGTTCCTAATAAAGTGCTCAGTGAGCGTATGTAGCAGCTGTAAACGGTCATTCCTTCGCCATCCTCTCTTTCTTTCCTTTTGAAGTTAATAAGACAAAAAAAGAATGAACACAACTTTGTTACAGAGAAGCCACTGACCACAAAAAAGGCCACTGTACTGAAGACTTTCCTGGAGTGGAAAACCTCTTGACCATTACAAAGAGCTGACAACCTCCATGAATGTTCAATGACCATCTTACAGAAATCTCTTCTCTTTCTGTCTGTCTGTCTGTCTTTCTGTCTGTCTTTGTCTGTATGTCTTTCTTTCTTTCTTTCTTTCTTTCTTTCTTTCTTTCTTTCTTTCTTTCTTTCTTTCTTTTTCTTTGTCTCTCTCTTTTTCGTTCTCTTTTTTCTGTCTCTGTCTTTCTTTCTTCTTTCTTTCTTTTTCTTTGTCTGTCTGTCTTTCTGTCTGTCTGTCTGTCTTTCTTTTTCTGTCTGTCTGTCTTTCTTTTTCTGTCTGTCTGTCTTTCTTTCGTTCTCTTTCTTTCTTTCTTTCTTTCTTTCTTTCTTTCTGTCTGTCTTTCATTCTCTTTCTGTCTGTCTGTCTGTCTTTCTTTCTTCTTTCTTTCTTTTTCTTTGTCTGTCTGTCTTTCTTTTTCTGTCTGTCTGTCTTTCTTTCTTTTTCTTTCTCTCTTTCTTTTTCTGTCTCTTTCTGTCTCTGTCTCTGTTTGTCTTTTTCTGTCTGTCTGTCTTTCATTCTTTCTTTTTGTCTGTCTGTCTGTCTTTCTTTCGTTCTCTTTCTTTTTGTCTTTCTTTCTTTCTTTCTTTCTTTCTTTCTTTCTTTCTTTCTTTCTTTCTTTCTTTCTTTCTTTCTTTCTTTCTTTCTTTCTTTCTTTCTTTCTTTCTTTTTTGTTCTCTTTCTTTTTGTCTGTCTGTCTCTGCCTTTCTTTCTTTCTCTGTCTGTCTGTCTGTCTGTCTGAACCCCATTAAAAGCACACACTGTTGTTATGAGTGTTGGTTTCAGTCCCTGTAGAAACATTAATACACATGAATAATGTCCTGCTGTTAATGAAAAGGAGTTTTATTGACCAATCAGAAATGAATTAAAGAATATAAACAATTCCATGGAATGTATTATCTCTGAATTCAGAAAGCTGGAGGTGAACACGAACAGCGCTCGGTGTAGCCGTTGACCCAGACGTTTCTCCTCTCAGCTTTATTTGAACTTTGCCCCCTCCATCTTCTCCTTCTCTCTTCCCCTTAAGTAACAATTTGTCCCAGACTGAGAGAGCTCTAAAGCTCTGTCTCTGACACAGTAATCCACCAGGATCCAGCCTCCGCCGATGGGCCGGAACATGCCTAGTGCTGTGTGTGTGTGTGTGTGTGTGTGTGTGTGTGTGTACTCTCCAAAAAGCAAAGCTGTTGGTTGTTTTTGGCGTCTCCTTAGAAATAAGGCACTCTGCTGATCCCACACTCCATTAAGTTCTTAGTGTTTGACAGGACATGGTTGAAGGTACAGCGGCTCATCACACACACACACACACACACACACACACACACATCCATCTGTACCCACTGTGTGTTTTTGCCTGTTGTGGTATGACGTCTTCATGCCAAGAGGGTGACACACTTGCCTTTTGTCCACGTACAATAGGTTTTGGCTTATGGGGATTTGTTTTTGCTCCATAATTACGTTCATAAAATTAGTTGAAGTGGTGTTTGGTAATCAGTGACCTCGAGTGGACATGAGTGGACATGAAAAATTAAAACTGAGCTTAGATTCAGTCTACTGTGTACAGTAAAGTTTCACAATGTTTCTCTTTAACACAAATAATACACAAAGGTGGGGAATAAAGTGTATAGAAGTCATTGTATTCATATGAGTGTTGATTATTTTAGTGTGAAGTATAAGTGTGTGTGTGTGTGTGTGTGTGTGTGTGTGTGTGTGTGTATGTTGGATCTGACTCATTTGTCTGTGATTTGTATTGAGGAGAGGCTAAATTGAACCAGAGTGTTGGCCTGGCTTAATTGTCGTCACCAATTAGTGCATTGTCGGCAGCCACAATAGCTCCAGTGTAGCGAGGGAAACATTGTGCTTTGTGCTTCTCCAGTGGCCCACAGGGCAGTCAAGACTCATTTAGGGCCCTGACAACATGGGGCCCCGAAATGCCAGAGTGGGGGTGAGGTAGACAACAAAAGAGCGTTTTGAGAAGGAAAAGATGATGGAGGGGTGGACGGGAAACAATGAGGACGTGAGACAGGACACGAAGGTCGAGCTCTGGGGAAACAAGCTGCTGAACATGGGTTAAATCCCCCACCTCGTACACACAGACTCACGGACGGTGTCCCCTCTGACGTCCACCTGCTAGGACCGTTGACCTACATCACCACTGAGTAACGCAGCAGCAGCACACATGCACACATCCGCTGTGAATGAATTCCCTCCGGTGTCCTGTTGTTTACTTTCCAGAAGATATAGTTACCGGACAACAAAATGGCACTTTAACACGTAAACGTTGCTATTGATATATAACAGAAAGAAAAGACACGCTGTAATTATCTTCTTAAGAGCTAGACTGGAATAGTGCTGCTGATTACACTGCACATTAACAGCAGCGCTCTTTCACTTAGGCAGCAGATGTTATCTCGATGGCTGTCTGTCTTTAAGCATTAAGACATAATAACCTGCCCTGAACACACACACACACACACACACACACACACACACACACACACACACACACACACACCAGCTCATATGTTAAGAATGTAAAGGAAAGAAAAACAGGGGAGGAGATATCTTAACTAAATACACGTCATTACTACACTTCAGTATTTCCGCTGATTTGTACTGATTACATAATTACACTGACATTAAAAAAAGCACTAATTTAGAAATATTGTATCACTTAAATCGATTTTCTTTACTTTGTCCTGTAAAAACAAACAAACAAACACTTTATTATCTATTTTAAAAGCATCCAAAAAAAACAAATCTAAAACAATTTGTATGAATGTCATCTTTATCAGAAGGACTGCATGTTCCTCTCGCTCCTGAGCTGGTTATATTGCAGTTCTTTACATTTAAATTAGACTGGAATATTCCCATTAAAAATCATTTCAATTAAATAATTGTTATAAATAAAATAGATAAATCTTTAAATAAATAAATACTTATTTAATTTTAAATAATTTCATTCATTAATTGTATTTCATTTAAATAATAATAATAATAATAATAATAATAATAATAATAATACATTGAAATTATATTTTGATTTTATATTATTTCAAATAATTTGAAATAAAAAGTTTTAATGAAATTTCACGGAGCGTTTTACAAATTCAAACAAACGAGGCTTGTATTTGGTTAAATGAATTTGTAAGGAAAGGCAGAAACACAAATCCCACCCTGTTGTCTAACCGCTTTAACTAAACAAAACAAATGCTTTTGTCTCTCTCTTTCTTTCTTCTTTTAAATACTTGAACATTTTTACATGTCTGCACTTGGTGAACTTTCACTGCTATTTATTGTATTTCGTCGTGAGAGATTTTGAGGCAGTACTGACACCTTCATTAAAATTTCATTATTTTGTTTGTTTCCACACCCTGAGACCATTTCCCACAGGAATTTTTCATAAAGCTGTCATGTACTTTTCTTTTGTACGGTGCTTGGTGCTACTATACACGGCTATTATCAGAAAAAAGTCATGTGACCAGTGACGTATTCGTGAAAATATTGTTATTAATCTTGATCAAAAGTCCAGTTCATTAAAGTTGCAGTATATTTGTGACATTAATGTGCAGTAGAAATAACGAAGGATGTGAACATCATCAAGCAGCCGTGTGTGTGTGTGTGTGTGTGTGTGTGTGTGTGTGTGTGTGTGTGTGTGTGTGTTAGGCTCTAACCCTTCTGCATTCTCACTCTGCTGTTTCTGAAAATAGAGAGTCAACAGACTTACAGAGGAAAGATGCAATGTTCAATTTTGCTGAACTAAATTATATCAGATCTCTTTGTGTGCACGCATCTGTGTGTGTGTGTGTGTGTGTGTGTGTGTGTGTGTGTGTGTGTGTGTGTGTGTGTGTGTGTGTATGTTTGTGTTCGCCACACACAGGACAAGAGGGTGGGTACAGATAAAGCCTATTGTGCAGACACCTGTACAGACATGCAGAACGTCCAGAGAGAGAAAGACAGAGCTGGGAACCGGTCAGCATGTCTGCATGCACATTCACACAACACAAATCATGTGAACCACACCTTAGCAAGCATCTGACTTACAGTATGATAGAACTAACACACACACACACACACACACACACACACACACACAAAAGATGAATGCCCCACCGGTGCTGAACATTCTCCTCAATGCAGAATGAACAGCTCCGAATAAAAAGCCTGAACATGTTCCACAGAAAAACTCCATTCAGTCCCTTCCTCCCTGAGCTGCCCTGCCACTCAGAAGCCATCTTACCTACTTCAATTTTTTTGTTTGATTTATGATGGTGACTGCCAGAACTGCCAGGTCAGAAGAAACATCCTGAGAGCCATGAGATCTGAGTGGGTGAGGATACACGCTGATAAGTGAGCCCTAGCAGGCCTGTGGAATGTAGCTGTCTCTATTTGATCTCATCTGTCAGTGTGGAGTTGTTGTTTAATCAGAGTAATCTGAGTGTTAAAAGGCAATAGAGACGCCAGACTGAGCAGTTAGGTCACACACACAAACACACACCCTGTGAGACCTTTGGACCTGAAGAGAGCTAATAGCATAGTGAATCAACACACACACACACACACACACACACACACACACACACACACACACACACACACACACACACACACACACACACACACACACACACACACAGAGAGACAGAGGCTGTACAGGAACAGCTTTGTGTATCTTCTCATTGTGGTCATGGTAAATACATTACTGTCATATAAGCACTATTTTAGGAGCCAGAACACGCTGTCCTCCATAACCCAGTGTAAGATATATGTGTTTTTAGATGAGCTACAAGTACAAAAAAGAACTGTAACTGACATTGAAAATGAGTTTCCGAGAAATTTCGCTATTTCACTCGTGTGAAAAAATGTGCATAAAATATGTTTTTAAACGTTGGTGTGATCTGTTAAACAGTGGTATGATCTGTTAAACGGTGGTGTGATCTATTAAGCGGTGGTATGATCTATTAAGTGATGGTGTGATCTATTAAGTGATGGTGTGATCTGTTAAACGGTGGTGTGATCTATTAAGCGGTGGTATGATCTATTAAGCGGTGGTATGATCTATTAAGTGATGGTGTGATCTGTTAAACGGTGGTGTGATCTATTAAGCGGTGGTATGATCTATTAAGTGATGGTGTGATCTGTTAAACGGTGGTGTGATCTATTAAGCGGTGGTATGATCTGTTAAACGGTGGTGTGATCTGTTAAATGGTGGTATGATCTGTTACACTGTGGTGTGATCTGTTAAACGGTGGTATGATCTGTTAAACGGTGGTGTGATCTGTTAAACGGTGGTATGATCTGTTAAACGGTGTTGTGATCTATTAAACAATGGTGTGATCTATTAAGCGGTGGTGTGATCTATTAAGTGATGGTGTGATCTGTTAAACGGTGGTGTGATCTATTAAACGGTGGTGTGATCTATTAAGCGGTGGTGTGATCTATTAAGTGATGGTGTGATCTGTTAAACGGTGGTGTGATCTGTTAAGCAGTGGTATGATCTGTTAAATGGTGATGTGATCTATTAAGCGGTGGTATGATCTGTTAAACGGTGGTGTGATCTGTTAAATGGTGGTATGATCTGTTAAACTGTGGTGTGATCTATTAAACGGTGGTATGATCTGTTAAACGGTGGTGTGATCTGTTAAACGGTGGTATGATCTGTTAAACGGTGTTGTGATCTATTAAACGGTGGTGTGATCTATTAAGCGGTGGTGTGATCTATTAAGCATTGGTATGATCTGTTAAACTGTGGTGTGATCTATTAAACGGTGGTATGATCTGTTAAACGGTGGTGTGATCTGTTAAACGGTGGTATGATCTGTTAAACGGTGTTGTGATCTATTAAACGGTGGTGTGATCTATTAAGCGGTGGTGTGATCTATTAAGCGTTGGTATGATCTGTTAAACGGTGGTGTGATCTATTAAGCGGTGGTGTGATCTATTAAGCGTTGGTATGATCTGTTAAACTGTGGTGTGATCTATTAAGCGGTGATGTGATCTGTTAAGCGGTGATGTGATCTATTAAGCGGTGGTATGATCTGTTAAGCGGTGGTGTGATCTATTAAGCGGTGATGTGATCTATTAAGCAGTGATGTGATCTATGTGTATAATAAATGTAATTGCTTAAAATGTTTTTATTTAATTATAATTTCCTTCCCTAGACGTAATGTTATAGTTAAGTAGAGCGATAATTAACACTATGGATGGTGGCACAGGAAGAGGGGTGTGTGTATGTATATGTATATGTATATATATGTGTGTGTGTGTGTGTGTGTGTGTGTGTGTGTGTGTGTGTATGTGTGTGGGTTGGACATGCTTCACAGCTTCAAAGTCCCTGGGTTTGACCCAGAGCTCTGCCTGGGTTCTGGGTTCTCCTCTGTTTTCTTCTTCCTCCTCTACTGTATATTAATGAGAGTGTGTGAATGTGTGTATACACACCGATCAGCCATAACACTGTGAGCAGTGCCAGGTGAAGTGAATAAGACTGATGATCTCCTCATCATGGCACCTGTTAGTGGGTGGGATATATTCGGCAGCAAGTGAACATTTTGTCCTCAAAGTTGATGTGTTAGAAGCAGGAAAAATGGACAAGCGTAAGGATTTGAACGAGTTTGATGAAGGACCAAATTGTGATGTCTAGACCACTGGATCAGAACATCTCCAAAACTGCAGCTCTTGTGGGGTGTTCCCGGTCTGCAGTGGTCAGTACCTATCAAAAGTGGTCCAAGGAAGGAACAGTGGTGGACCGGTGACAGGGTCATGGGCAGTCAAGGCTCATTGATGCACGTGGGGAGCGAAGGCTGACCCGTGTGGTCCAATCCAACAGACGAGCTACTGTTGCTCAAATTGCAGAAGAAGTTAATGCTGGTTCTGATAGAAAGGTGTCAGAATACACAGTGCAGGACGGGTCAGGGCTGTTTTGGCAGCAAAAGGGGACCAACACAATGTTAGGCAGGTGGTCATAATGTTATGCCTGGTCGGTGTATATTTATATGGTGCTCTGCAATAAACTGGTGTCCCATGCAGGGTGAATTCTCCCACCTTGTTCCCAGTGTTACCAGAATAGACTCCAGGTCCACTGCTGCACTGGTCAGGATCATGTGCTCGCTGAAGATATCTTACAAAGCTCAACTACATTCACAGCTACATTCATAACATTAGTCCTCTTTTCTCATAATTATGTTTATACCACAGCATGAAGCATGAATGCTGATCAATTTTCTGTAAGAGCAGCTCTGATGAGAATGCCAGCCTCAAGGACAACAGGTTTAGACTAATCTGCTCATTCGGGAAGGATTCTCCAGTGCCAGTGCTCTGTAACAGAGAGAGTTAAAGCTGTGTCTTTAAGTTTTATGACCAAGGAGAGCAGCACTTTCAGTGGTCAGTTGCTCTGTAACAACTTGCATTATTCTGTCTTATTAACTTCAAGAGAAAAATAAAACAAGAGGCTGGTTGGAGTTCCTAGCTTCAATAACATAACACAGACATTCCACGATATTTTGACATAATAAATAGATTTAAAAAACTGTGTACTATTTTAATAAATGAAAAAAAGGTTTGTGTTGGCAAGTTGCTGTAGTCTTAGAGGAATAAATCCTTCTGGGATGTGATGTTATAGGAAAATAATCGGGGTGGTTACAGAAACCCTTCACCATTCACACCACATCCTGTCAGGATTTATTCCCTCCTTACACAACAGCTTGAAGGTTAAATTAACCAGTGATTGAGCTGCTTCCATATCCTCCGTAAGAAACCACTCCACAAGCCTGAAGGAAAAGCAGAAATCTGTTGTGTGTTCATTAGTTCCTACATAGACCTGCTCTGCTATTAAAGACTGAAAGCGCTCGGTGGGGTATATTATGCAGTAAGTCAACAGTCAGTTGTCAAAGTTGATATGTTGGATGCTGGAAAAATGGGCAAGTGTAAGGATCTGAGAGAATTTGGCAAACCGTGATGGCTGGACACATTGTGATGGGTCAGAGCATCTCCAAAGCAGCAGGGTTCCTCTGGGAAACCTTGGGTCAATGGCCTCTTTTAGCAGAATACTGCACTCTGACACACACACACACACAAACACACACACACATTGCTCAGGATTGGTTTGAGGAACATCCTAAAGAGTTCAAGTTGCTGACTTGGCCTCAAAGTTCCCCAGATCTCAATCCGGTCGAACATCTGTAGGATATGCTGGACAATCCAACAAGGCCTCACCTCACATCTTTCAGGACTGAAAGGATCTGCTGTTAATGGCCTCAATGAGTCAGAGCTGTTTTTGGTTGCACAAGCGGTACACAATACAGGTGATTTTAACAAGAGAGAGAGAGAGCGAGAGCGAGAGATGTTTGCAAGCGCACTATCAGCACCACCTGAGAGAGAAGGTGTGGAATACAATATCACTGGAAGTAATTAAAAACAGTTTGTTCTCTTTCTTATGTTTGTGTTCATAAGCGACCTATGAACTTCAGAGCTTTGACCAACGGAGCATCAAAGTGGACGCTAGCCGGTCACCAAGGTGACGCTATCTCCAGGGTAACAGTGCACAGGGCTGCTCCTCCCTCTCTTTTTTTCTCGAAGGTGTGTGTAATGAAGCTTACATTAGAGGTCATTATGTGAGTGTTTGCACACATCCATCTTAAACAGGCCTTGAAGGTAAATACAGAAGAAATGCGTGACACGCTGCAAGCTCTTCAGCTGTTAGCACACATCACAACCTGCACCCACCAACCCACACAGCTGTGTACTCACAAGCCACAAAACTCCTTCATCTACAAACAACTGCAGCTGATATCACGCTTCTGAGTTTAGTGCTTTAGAAGAAAAATACAGTACAGAAGATAGTTGTGGGTTAAAAACATAGGCTTTGGTCCTTCTTTGGTTTATGGTAATTATTCAGGAAGACACATTTTTCATCATTCTGTCTGTATTATTAATATTATTAGCATCAAGTTATTGGTTTACTTACTTTGTAATAATGAACATTTTCTCCTAAAAATAAAATAAGTGGTTTTCAGAATTTATATGTAATACTGTTATAAATATGAATGTGTGAATACATAGCAAATTATGATGATGATGATGATGATGATTATTATTATTATTATTATTATTATTATTATTATTATTATTATTATTATTATTATTATTATTATTTAAGCTCCACTTGTCTTCCAGAGACCCGAGGTAACGCCACACAACACAACGACACCTGTTGCACAAGAAAACCTCATTTCTGCTCCCTCATTGTGATTGGCTGCTTTTGAGTTAGAAGGCGGGGCCAAGGGATAAAAAGTGGCCAACCTCTTTCCCCACAGCAGACGGTATAGATTAGAGGCGGGGTCTGTGAGTGTTGTGGGCGTGGTGTACATTTGTGGTGGGCGTGGATTTTGCCGAGTAATCTAATCACAGACTCAGCAGCCCGCAGAGAAGCGCGCAGGGGGATATGCAGGAGCGTTAGAAACAGGACTACACTAAAGGAGAAATAGGACTTTTGAGTTAGAAACAGACACTAAAGTGGTTTTAATACGTGTGGAGTAGTAGAGCTAAACAAAAAAAAAAAAAAGATTTATACACCAGTGTGGAGTGAATGTGTGTGTGTGTGTGTGTGAGAGAGAGCAGCACCTGAAACCTGTTGCCGTGAAGCGGACCTTCAGTGAGGAGCCACATCGCGGTCAGCGGCTTTAACTCCATTCTTCGTGCACACACACTGGATTATTTCACCTGTCATGAGGAACCAAGAGGAAAACCAAACGGAAATTGTCTCCTAAAATACCACTTAAACCTATTAAAGTAAAAAAGGAACTTTTAACTGTTTACAGCACGCATGGTGAATGGTTTACTCGGAGTGTGTGGATGTGCTGCTTTTCCGGTAAGCTAATAAATTCCACAAACTCTTTTTTTTTTCTTATGTACATGCATAACTTTTTAACCAAAGAAATCTGATTTTTTTTTTGAAGTTTTGTGTTTTATTAATGAAATGTATTTGTGTTGTTTTTTTAGGATAATGGCGTGTGTGAGTGGTCCTCATGCACATGGAGCGCAGTGCACTCTGGGTCTGGAATGAAACTGACCTCTGATTTACGGCGCTGTGGACTGTGGATATGCTGCTGGAGCAATTACGGTTTCCTTCAGGGATTTCTTCTTTCCGAAGGGTAGCAATAAATTAGAAACAGGGTCCTGAGCTGAGAAAACACTCAGAGTAACGTTTGAAATTCCACCTTTTTCCACCTCTGATATTTGTGTCTAAAGTCCGGGACATTGGACCATGGGGAAACCTCGTGTGTCTGCTGCCGTGGTGTTTCGGCTGCTTGCTTTGCTCGTCTCGCAGCTTCCACATCTGACTCTCGCCGCCTCCAAGGACATAGTGTGTGAGTCCATCACGGTGCCCATGTGCAAAGGAATTGGTTATAATCTCACCTACATGCCCAACCAATTCAATCATGACACACAGGAGGAAGTGGGATTAGAGGTGCATCAGTTTTGGCCTCTGGTTCGGATACGTTGCTCTCCGGATTTGCTGTTTTTCCTCTGCAGCATGTACACCCCCATCTGTCTCCCAGACTACAAAAAGCCTCTGCCGCCATGCCGTTCTGTCTGCGAGAGGGCCAAGAAGGGCTGCTCCCCTCTCATGATCCAGTATGGTTTCGAGTGGCCCGAGCGTATGAGCTGCGAGCGGCTTCCTGTGCTGGGTGACCCGGACCGGTTGTGCATGGATCAGAACAACAGCGAGACCACTACTCTGTCACCCTTGTTCCCCAAGCCTACCCCCAAGGGCTCGAACAGGCACAGATCCACAGCTAAATCTGGCACGCCTCAGAAGTGTGACCGCGAGTGCCGCTGCCGTGAGCCTTTGGTCCCTATCAAGAAAGAGGCCCATCCGTTGTACAACCACGTGCACACGGGCTCACTGCCCAACTGTGCTCTTCCTTGCCACCAGCCCTATTTTTCACAGGACGAGCACGCTTTCACGACCTTCTGGATCGGTTTGTGGTCTGTACTGTGCTTTATCTCCACCCTCACCACTGTGGCCACATTCCTTATCGACATGGAGCGCTTTAAGTACCCTGAGCGGCCCATCATTTTCCTGGCTGCCTGCTACCTCTTTGTGTCACTAGGCTACATCGTGCGTTTGCTGGCGGGCCATGAGCGGGTGGCATGCGGTGGCTCTGGTGACCAGCAGCACGTCCTGTATGACACCACAGGCCCAGCCCTGTGCACGCTGGTCTTCCTGCTCGTTTACTTCTTCGGCATGGCCAGCTCCATCTGGTGGGTGGTGCTGTCATTCACCTGGTTCTTGGCTGCGGGAATGAAGTGGGGAAATGAAGCCATTGCTGGCTACTCGCAATACTTTCATCTGGCAGCGTGGCTAGTGCCCAGCGTCAAGTCTATTGCTGTCCTGGCCCTCAGCTCTGTAGATGGAGACCCTGTTGCTGGAATCTGCTACGTGGGCAACCAGAGTCTGGAGAGCTTGCGAGGCTTTGTGCTAGCACCTCTAGTAGTCTATCTCTTCTCCGGGGCACTCTTCCTGCTGGCCGGTTTCGTGTCGCTCTTTCGCATCCGTAGTGTCATCAAGCAGGGAGGCACCAAGACGGACAAACTGGAGAAGTTGATGATTCGCATCGGCCTCTTCACCGTGCTCTACACCGTACCAGCTACCATCGTGGTGGCCTGCTTAGTCTATGAGCAGCACTACCGGCCTGGCTGGGAGCAGGTGCTGGCCTGTACCTGTCCCACCGAACGGCAGCAGCTCGGTCTGGGGCCCGAGTACGCAGTCTTCATGCTTAAATACTTCATGTGCTTGGTGGTGGGCATCACATCTGGTGTGTGGATCTGGTCAGGAAAGACAGTGGAGTCGTGGCGGAGGTTCGCGGCACGCTGCTTCCCGTGCAGGGCCAGAAAGCCACCTGCCTCGGCTTCCTCTGTGTACAGTGAAGCTAGCACGGCACTAACCGCTCGAGCCGGGTCAGCGCCACCCGGATCCT
>JAUCMX010000006.1:30016225-30063725 GCA_033459395.1 Hemibagrus guttatus | reverse complement strand
GAAGCAATGCATAAATCTGAGCGAGCTTCTTTCACACCTCAAGGTACATTTGAGTAAGCATGTTCAAAGCAGCCTGATAGCATGTTTCAGAGACTTAATACATGAAATCATGTCTTTTACTTGTTCTACATGATCCCATCTAGTTGTGTAACATGACTGTTACTATAAAGCAAAAAAAGTCAAAAACGATGTTAGGTATGATTGCAACAGGATTGACTTGCAAGACATTCCAAATTACAGTGGCAAGCAAAGATATGTGGACCCTTTTGAACTGTTTGGTTTTCTGTATTAGTCTCACGATGTCATGTCATTCCATGCTTGTGACTCTGACAAACATAATGTGCAAGCTAAAACACAGTTATAATTGTTCATGTCTTTGAGCACATTGTAATAAAGACAGCAATCAGCACTTTGAATGTTTAATGGGATGTGTTCAAGACATGAAATTATAATTGTTTTATCTTAAACTAAGTGTGTTTGTTCATTACATCTTGTGAATCATTAATACAGAAAACCAAACAGTTTGAAAGGGCTCACATACTTTTTTTTTTTTTTTTTTTTTTTTTACTGTATATCTGAATTATATAGACTGACACGAATGTTTCTTTGTGTTATTTATATTAATCCTCAGTGATGACAGTGGTGGATGATTTCTCCTCAGTAGCTACTAGTATAATTGAGTCAAGTACTGCTGAAGATTCATTTATTAGTGGCATAGATGATTCCAGCACCAGCAATCCTTCCACTCTGACAGTCACTGCCACAAGAAGCTCAGCTTTGAGAAGTCCAGCCTCACCCATTGTGCCAGGTTCATCCTCATTCTCTGCTTCAGAAAGTGGGTCCTCAGCTGTAGGCAGTGAAAATAATAGTTGGCATTACAGCTTTGCCATACTCTGGAGTAAGATGCCTTCAAGTACAAGAAAGTATTTGGATACCGATCAGAGGCCATCTGCAGCAGAGAGAAGGGAGGTTATAAGGGTTGTAGTTGCTGAAATACTCTCTGTGTGCGAAAAACCAGGAAAGAGACACATTGCTGAAACAGCAAGATAGATGGTAATTCAATATCCAAAATCCTTTAGAGATGAGATTGAGGGACAGTTTGTCAGTACTGGGTATGACTCCCTTATCAAACAATTAATGTCTCGGATAAATAACTACAGAAGACTCCAAGCTCCTCCTGCCAAGAAAAGGACTTCTGAAAGTGGAAGCCCTGACAGTGTAAAGAAAGGGCACAAAGATGCATATGGATGTGTTAATTCTAAGCCAGTGCTTCCAGCTGGTGAAACCACACAACTGCCAAAGCAAAAACAAGAAGAGCTAATAAAGATAACAACAAAGAAAATGGCAAAATTGATGTTGGAGACATTTCCATCACCGAAAGATATATTGTCAAGACTAAAGGAGATGGAAGAGATCTCAATGGAATGGCCTTTCATCTTCCAGGAAGCTGGAGTGAGGATTCATTTCAGAGAACTAACAGGCATCCAGATTGATGACAGTTTTAATGAGTCCACTGCGACTAAGTTTCAAAGAATCCTGCGGTACTTTCAGTTTGTTAAAACTGTGCCATCCAGCCAGAGAAGGCGCAATTCTGAGCCAAACTCTGGAAGGAGGTGATGTAAATTGTGCGGCTGTTCTGATGCTTCTAGCCCATTTCAGCGAACAGCAAGACAAGTTGTTTCAAATTGTTGATGACACTGCCATTGCAGCTGATGTTGATACCACCAAACTACCATGGACACCCTGCATTGTGGTTTGTGGTAAGTTGTGCCTTTATTTTTAATTTTTTTTCAATTGGTTGAGCAACTTGTTGAATAATTTGACTCCATTTCTTTATATGTGATGGGCCAGGAGGAGTGTACTACACACTGCAATACCAATATGCTTGGTGCTGAAGTAGTCATGTAACAGATTTTTTTTTGTCTGTCTTGTTTTAATTTTCAGTATTAGCACTTTTTTAAAAAATGAAGCCAACTGAAAAGTGTGTGTAACACTGCTCCTGGCTTACTTTAATCGCATTGGATCCATACACCTGAAGCAAGATATTTACTGTATTTACTTAATTCATACTCTGCTTACATTGTTCACAGGAAACAGCCCACTCGCTGCCAAGGTGTTCATGGTGGCTGTGGACCAGGTCATAGTTAATGATCGGCTCACTAGCTTCAACAGTGCATTTCAGATGATGTTCTGCTCTGCTCCTACTATGTGCATAACATTGACTATCCGGTTGAAATAGCAGCTACACTGGAATTCTTACAGAGGTGTGTATGCATTCATTATGCATTACATGTGAGATGTGCGAATCTGAGAATAACAACTCTGAATGTTGGTACTATGACAGGGAAAGGTAGAAAGCTGGCTGATATGATGGAGAGAAGGAAGGTGGATATACTGTGTGTACAGGAGACCAGGTAGAAGGGTAGCAAGGCTTGTAGTATAGGAGCAGGATTCAAGCTGTTTTATTATGGTGTGGATAGTAAGAGAAATGGGGTAGGTGTGGACCTGAAGGAGGAGTTTGTGAGGAATGTTCTGGAGGTGAAGAGAGTGTCAGACAGGGTGATGAGTCTGAAGTTAGAGATTGAAGGGGTGATGTTGAATGTTGTTAGTGGTTATGCCCCACAGGTAGGTTGTGAGTTAGAGGAGAAAGAGAGATTCTGGAGTGAATTAGATGAGGTGATGGAGAGTATTCCCACGGGTGAGAGAGTGGTGATAGGAGCGGATTTTAATGGACATGTTGGTGAGGGGAACAGAGGTGATGAGGAGGTGCTGGGCAAGTTTGGAGTTAAGGAAAGGAACCTTGAAGGACAGATGGTAGTGGACTTTGCTAAGAGGATGGACATGGGTGTGGTTAACACTTATTTTCAGAAGCGGGAAAAGCATAGAGTGACTTACAACAGTGGAGGAAGGAGCACACAGGTAGACTACATCCTATGTAGAAGAGGCAATCTGAAAGAGATTAGTGACTGTAAAGTGGTAGTGGGAGAGAGTGTAGCCAGACAGCATAGGATGGTGGTGTGTAGGATGACTCTGATGGTCTGTAAGAAGAAGAGGTGGAATCTGAAAAGGAGGAATGTTGTGAGGAATTTAGACAGAAGTTGAGGCAGGCTCTGGGTGGTCAGGTATTGCTGCCAGATGACTGGGAAACTACAGCAGAAGTGATTAGGGAGACAGGGAGAAAGGTGCTGGGTGTGTCACCTGATAGGAGGAAAGAAGATAAGGAGACTTGGTGGTGGAATGAGGAAGTTCAGGATAGTATCCAGAGGAACAGGTTAGCCAAGAAGAAGTGGGACATGGACGGGACTGAAGAGAATAGACATGAATACAAGGAGTTACAGCACAGAGTGAAGAGGGAGGACAAGCAGAAGGCATATGACGAGTTGTACACTAGGTTAGACACTAGAGAAGGACAGAAGGACGTGTACAGGTTAGCTAGGCAGGGGGATTGAGATGGGAAGGATGTGCAGCAAGTTAGAGTTATTAAGGATAGAGATGAGGAGAGTGTACAGAGAAGATGGAAGGAATACTTTGAGGAGCTGATGAATGAGGAAAATGAGAGGGAAAAAAGAGTAGAAGGGGTGAACTCTGTGGAACAGAAAGTAGATAAGATTAGAAAGGATGAAGTCAGGAAGGCTTTGAAGAGGATGAAAAGTGGAAAGGCAGTTGGTCCTGATAACATCCCGGTGGAGGTCTGGAAGTGTCTGGGAGAGGCAGCAGTGGAATTTTTAACTAGTTTGTTTAACAGGGTTTTAGAGAGTGAGCAGATGCCTGAGGAATGGAGAAGAAGTGTGTTAGTGCTGATCTTTAAGAATAAGGGTGACATGCAGAGTTGCAGCAACTATAGGGGGATAAAGTTGATGAGCCATACAATGAAGCTATGGGAAAGAGTAGTACATGTGTGTGAATGAAAGAGAGGGAAGTGGAACAGTAAGGTTACAGGGTGAAGAGATGAAGAAGGTACAGGAGTTTAAGTACTTGGGGTCAACAGTCCAGAGTAATGGAGAGAGTGGGAAAGAGGTAAAGAAGCGAGTGCAGGCAGGTTGGAATGGGTGGAGAAAGGTGTCGGGAGTTCTCTGTGATAGAAAAATATCAGCGAGAATCAAGGGGAAAGTTTACAGGACAGTGGTGAGAGCGGCCATGCTGTATGGTTTAGAGACAGTGTCACTGAGGAAGAGACAAGAGTCAGAGCTAGAGGTAGCAAAGTTGAAGATGTTGAGGTTCTCTTTGGGAGTGACAAGATTGGACAGGATTACGAACGAGTACATCATAGGGACAGATCATGTTGGATGTTTGGGGGACAAAGTTAGGGAGACCAGATTAAGATGGTTTGGACATGTTCAGAGGAGGGAGAGTGAGTATATTGGTAGAAGAATGTTGGACATGGAGCTGCCAGGCAGGAGGCAAAGAGGAAGGCCAAAGAGGAGGTATATGGATGTAATCGATGAGGATATGAAGCTAGTGGGTGCAAGTGTTGAAGATGCAGAAGATAGGGATAGGTGGAGAGAGATGATTCGCTGTGGCAACCCCTGAAGGGAAAGGCCGAAAGAAGAAGAAGATCAAAATAAATGCAAAGTTCTGATCAAAACTACTAAATGTTTAAAAAATATCCAGGACAAGTTCATAAATGATGTCACTGATTTGTGGAAAAAACACAGAAAATGACATATTTTCAATATAAAAAGTGATTGTGGACTGGATATTGTTTTACCTTTTATCACAGTCTTGAATATGTCAAAGATTAGTAACAACATTGGTTTTGAATCATTGTTAGTTTTTGTGCAGCATCAGATTTAATTTTTTTCTCCCTTATTTACTGTTTGTGGATGTTTTTGCCCCATAGACTTCCATTATAACAACATTTTTTGACTGCACAGCCATAACAATATATAATCATGCGTCCTTGATTGTTGGTGGTTTTCCCTGTTGGGAAGAGTTAAAATTTGTGATTTTTCCCATTAACCCTTTAGATAGGTCTGTGCAAAGAAAGCTTATTTTTTGGCTTTTATATGGAGTTATATGGAGTATATCAGCATATTATAGTGTGTGTGTGTGTGTGTGTGTGTGTGTGAGAGAGAGACCTATGCGCACTTACCTTGATATGTCTGAGAAAATCAAAATTTGCACCTCAGCTCTCAGAACTACATGGAGTAAACAAAAACAAAGTAAGTGTATTTATGCACCTGCTGCCTTTTTATGGTGAGAAGTACAGACTAAACAAAAACAAGGTAAGTGGAAGTGTGGTGCGACAACTCCCTTTTTTCATCCTGCCAGAGGCGTGATTCCATGGCCGACACGTTATGCCATCGCAAGGGTCCAGAACATTGATTCTGTGTTCAGCCTGTTTTTCACGGAGGAGATGATTGACCTCATTGTCAGCATGACCAACCTCCATGGGCGCCGCACAGTGAGAAACTGAACCGGGGTGGACTCCACAGATCTCCGTGCCTACATGGGGCTACTGATTTTGGCCAGAGTCTACAGGTCCAGAGGGAGTCTACATGCTGCCTGTGGGATGATCGCAGTGGTCATGCGATTTTCAGAGCCACCATGTCCCTCTCAAGATTTCATGAAATCAGCAGAGCTCTGCACTTTGACGACAAGCTGCAGAGACCAGCTTGTCATAGAGAGGACAAGCTTGCCCCATCAGATCCCTGTGGGAAATGTGGACGCATCGCCTTCCCCTCCTATTCATCCCCAGCAAAGATGTCACAGTGGACGAGCAGCTTTCGGCAGTATATGCCAATAGAAAACGGCCAAATATGGACTAAAAATTTGGGTGACTGCTGATGATGCCACATCCTATGCCTGGAGGTGTGACATTTACCTGGGAAAGACAGGTGATGCTGCAAAGGTGGGTCAGGGCAAGCGTGTTGTCATGGAGATGACAGAAGGACTCCAGGGCATCACTGTCACTTGTGACACCTTTTTACCTCCAACCCACTTGCTCAGGAGCTTCTGCAAAAGAAAGTAGCCTTGGTTGGGACAATCAGGAAGAATAAACCGGAGCTGCCACCCAAACTGGTGCAGGTTAAAGGACGACCTGCCCTCTCCACCATCTTCGCCTTCATGAAGAACACCGCAGCCGTGAGTTACATTCCGAAACGAGGGAGGAATGTGATCCTCATCAGCACAAGGCACCGTGAGGCAGCAGTGACAGAGGGACCAAAAAAGAAGCCAGAGATGATCGACTACAACCGCTGCAAGGAATTCTAGACAAGGTATGTGCCATTACCTATTTGTTACTACATGCTTGGCCGTTTCTCCCAATCCACCCAGATCCAGGATCCTCTGAATCCTCCTCGCCTTCAGTGGAAGAAGCTGGAGAGGATGATGAGGGTGCCACAACAAAATCAGTATCTGACTCTCCTGAGTCTGTGGTGTCAGAGGGAGAAGAAAATATATCCTTCAGCTTGCTGGAGGGGTCAGGCTGCATAATCATTCCCAAAACTTCGGTACAAGTGAAGCCCTTCCTCATGATGCTTGCTGCTCTTCTCACCATCAAATGACCAGCAGGACGACATGCAAGTGTTTAAATCCACATACCTTGTTTTTGTTTAGTCTGTACTTCTCACCATAAAAAGGCAGCAGGTGCATAAATACACTTACTTTGTTTTTGTTTACTCCATGTAGTTCTGAGAGCTGAGGTGCATATTTTGATTTTCTCAGACATATCAAGATAAGTTCGCATAGGTCTCTCTCTCTCACGCACACACACACACACACACACACACTATAATATGCTGATATACTCCATATAACTCCATTTAAAAGCCAAAAACTAAGCTTTCTTTGCACAGGCCTATCTAAAGGGTTAATGGTGCCAGTTGGTCGTCAACAGTAAAAATCAAATTTTACCTCTTCCCAGTAGGGAAAACCACCAACAATCAAGAACGCATGATTATATATTGTTATGGCTGTGCAGTCAAAAAATGTTGTTATAATGGAAGTCTATGGGGCAAAAACATCCACGAACAGTAAATAAGTGAGAAAAAAATTAAATCTGATGCTGCACAAAAACTAACAATGCATCAAAACCAATGTTGTTACTAATCTTTGACATATCAGATGACATATAAGACTGTAATAAAAGGTAAAACAATATCCAGTCCACTTTTTATATTGAAAATAAGCCATTTTGTGTGTTTTTTCCCCAAATCAGTGACATCATGCATGAATTTGGCAATTAAACAGTTAAAATCCTGGATTTTTTTTTAAACATTTAGTAGTTTTGATCAGAACTAATTGCATTTTTTTGATAATTATAGTAATTAGTTAAATTTAACTAAGGTAACAAAGTTTGGTCAAAAAATGTCAGTATTGCACATCTCACATGTAATGCATAATGCATAATGAATGCATACACACCTCTGTAAGAATTCCAGTGTAGCTGCTATTTCAACCGGATAGTCAATGTTATGCACATAGTAGGAGCAGAGCAGAACATCATCTGAAATGCACTGTTGAAGCTAGTGAGCCGATCATTAACTATGACCTGGTCCACAGCCACCATGAACACCTTGGCAGCGAGTGGGCTGTTTCCTGTGAACAATGTAAGCAGAGTATGAATTAAGTAAATACAGTTAATATCTTGCTTCAGGTGTATGGATCCAATGCGATTAAAGTAAGCCAGGAACAGTGTTACACACACTTTTCAGTTGGCTTCATTTTTTAAAAAAGTGCTAATACTGAAAATTAAAACAAGACAGACAAAAAAAAATCTGTTACATGACTACTTCAGCACCAAGCATATTGGTATTGCAGTGTGTAGTACACTCCTCCTGGCCCATCACATATAAAGAAATGGAGTCAAATTATTCAACAAGTTGCTCAACCAATTGAAAAAAAATTAAAAATAAAGGCACAACTTACCACAAACCACAATGCAGGGTGTCCATGGTAGTTTGGTGGTATCAACATCAGCTGCAATGGCAGTGTCATCAACAATTTGAAACAACTTGTCTTGCTGTTCGTTGAAATGGGCTAGAAGCATCAGAACAGCCGCACAATTTACATCACCTCCTTCCAGAGTTTGGCTCAGAATTGCGCCTTCTCTGGCTGGATGGCACAGTTTTAACAAACTGAAAGTACCGCAGGATTCTTTGAAACTTAGTCGCAGTGGACTCATTAAAACTGTCATCAATCTGGATCTTCCTGGAAGATGAAAGGCCATTCCTTTGAGATCTCTTCCATCTTTTAAAATATGACATCATTTATGAACTTAGATGAGTTAAAGAGTTAAAATCCTGGATGTTTTAAAAACATTTAGTAGTTTTGATCAGAACTGAGATTGAGAAATATTTATTTGATATATTTTTACGGCAGTTTATTTTAGTGGATGTTTTCATCTCGAACATAACATAAGGCTAGTGAATTTGCCCACAGTGAATTATTGACTTTTTGAAATGTTTTACACCATATTTCACAAATTTATGTCAAAATAAGATTTGTCACCAAAAATCATTTGCTGAAATACAGAGAAATTTATGAAAACGTGGATGAAAACGTCCCCAACAGCACATAAGTATTAATTGATTATTTATTTCAGTAATTTTTCTTGAAGCCATGAAGTCATGACAATGTGAAGTCATAAATTGTTTCTGTTAAGGAATTATGCAGCAATTCTGTTATGAAAGGCTATAATGTATTCACTTGTAAAGCTCTAAACGTTATTCCTTAAAGCTACATCCAAAAAAACATTAAATGCGTTTTGTTGCAGTAAAATGACTTGTGAGCTCTGATGATCCTCTGCCCTCGGCTTCACCCTTGCTGTTTATAGCTTTCTTCAAGGGGACTTTGAAATATTACACTCTGCAGATAAATGTATACAAATTTCAGATCAGTGGTGCATGTGTTTTATTCAAAAATATATTCAAAGCAACTTACCTTGTAGCAGAAAGTCTGCAGTCTGGGACAATATTTTATATTTTCCTGGATAGGGCTGATGTAATTAGATAGATAGATACTTTATTCATCCCAATGGGAAATTTACAACTTTCAGTAGTATCCATAAACATATGTAATAAGGTAATAAATACAAAAAATAACAAGAAATACTAATACTAGAAATTTAAAGGTACCAGAGATAATAAGGTAATGGGAAAAATCCGGGTATGTGCAAAAGCTGTGTTTTTTTTTGTTTTTTTGTTTTTTTCAACAAGTCCTGTGTACATCTGAGTGTATTAAAGAGTCCTTTTCAAACCGGAGTGTACGGTGCATGGTGTACAGTCTGTAGTACAGATACAGATAAATACAGAGAATAATGTCAGTACTGACATTACATATATATATATGCATACGCCAATCAGGCATAACATTATGACCACCTGCCTAATAATGTGTTGGTCCATGTTTTTGCTGCATGGACTCCACTAGATCCCCGAAGGTGTGCTGTGGTATTTGGCACCAAGATGTTAGCAGCAGATCCTTTAAGTCCTCCTGTAAGTTGCGAGGTGGGGCCTCCACGGACTTGTGCATCCTGGTGCCATGTGTTCCCCAGGTAAGAGACGCACACACACCTGGCCATCCACGTGATGTAAAAGAAAACATGATTCATCAGACCAGGTCACCTTCTTCCATTGCTCCGTGATTCAGTTCTGATGCTCACATGCCCATTGTTGGCATTTTTGGCGGTGCACAGAGGTCAGCATGGGCATCCTGACTGGTCTGTGTCTATGCAGCCTTATACGCAACAAACTCTGACCCCTTTCTATCAGAACCAGCATTAACTTCTTCAGTAATTTGAGCAACAGTAGCTCATCTGTTGGATCGGACCACACAGGCCAGCCTTTGCTCCCCACATGCATCAGTGAACCTTGACTGCCCATGACCCTGTCGCCAGTTCACTACTGTTCCTTCCCTGGACCTCTTACCACTGTAGACCGGGAACACTGCACAAGAGCTGCAGTTTTGAAGATCATCTGATCCAGTGGTCTAGCCATCACAATTTGGCCCTTCATCAAAATCGCTCAAATCCTTACGCTTGTCCATTTTTCCTGCTTCTAACACATCAACTTTGAGAACAAAATGTTCACTTGCTGCCTAATATATCCCACCCACTAACAGGTGCCATGATGATCAGTGTTTTTCACTGCACCTGTCAATGGTCATAATGTTATCGCTGATCAGTGTATATATACACTATTTTGACAAAAGTTTTTGGACACCCCTCAATGTCCAGACCTTCTCCTTGATAGCTCTCTTGAAAGCAGAATAATTTTCCCCCACTTTAAACTTCTTCATAAGTTTGTCCAAGATGGGGAGGATCTGTCCTGCAGTGGCACTCTTGTCAGATGACACACAGTTGTCAAGTTGTAAACAGTTGTAAAGGACCCTCATGGTGTCAATAAAGTCCTCACACTTCCTCATGTCATCTTCTGACACTCTCTCCAGTCTAGTGGAGAAGAAAATCAGCATTATCATTAGTAACTTTAGCTTATTCTATTTCCTCATCACACAAAATCACAGCACATTTGTGCTGTGTGATAATTTACCTAAACCATGGGGCCTCAACTGTAGAGAAAGGCAACAGTTTTTTAACAATAAATGCAGTCACTGCCCAATGTCACTCATGTCATTTATAGAAGTGTTATTGACATTATGCCAGAGCTGCCTTGGTCGCTGTCTGCCAATGTCTGTGATGTTTGTATAATTTGTAATATTTACCCATTAATAGTAGGCTACTACTAGTTGTTTCATACTAAGGATCCGGACGTATCACATAACATTAACGTTACTATTTGTTTAACATAAATCACACTGTATGGAATTTTGATTCATTAAATAAAAGTGTTAACTGACGCAAGACAAATGGTATGTTAGTGGCAACCATCACAGTGAAAACTGCATTTTCTCCAAGAACAACTTGTTAAATTAGCTAGGATAATGAATTACTTGAAGATGTTGAAGTTGTCGTCGATGCCTCATAATGTTTCTTTGTTCTTGTCTAGGGGTTCAACAAGTTGCAGGGGTGACGTGGCATCACATGGTGACGTTCTCTCTGTCTTTCTCTAACGTACTCTCATGCGGCGCCCAGATGCGTTCTCAGGTACCAAAATTTGGTACCGATTGATTTAATGTGAATCGGTACTTTGTAGTACTGATGTACTAATTCAGTCTGTACAGAGTCCTGACCTCAACCCGATAGGGCACCTTTCGGATGAATTAGAGTGGAGACTGTGAGCCAGGCCAAAACTGGGACGTCTGCCTACAAACCCGATTCCAAAAAAGTTGGGACACTGTACAAATTGTGAATAAAAACAGAATGCAATGATGTGGAAGAATACAACATAGATGACATATCAAATGTTTAAACTGAGAAAATGTATAATTTTAAGGGAAAAATAAGTTGATTTTAAATTTCATGGCATCAACACATCTCAAAAAAGTTGGGACAAGGCCATGTTTCCCACTGTGTGGCATCCCCTCTTCTTTTTGTCTGCAAACGTCTGGGGACTGAGGAGACAAGTTGCTCAAGTTTAGGAATAGGAATGTTGTCCCATTCTTGTCTAATACAGGCTTCTAGATGCTCAACTGTCTTAGGTCTTCTTTGTCGCATCTTCCTCTTTATGATGTGCCAAATGTTTTCTATGGGTGAAAGATCTGGACTGCAGGCTGGCCATTTCAGTACCTGGATCCTTCTTCTACGCAGCCATGATGTTGTAATTGATGCAGTATGTGGTCTGGCATTGTCATGTTGGAAAATGCAAGGTCTTCCCTGAAAGAGACAACGTCTGGATGGGAGCATATGTTGTTTTAGAACTTGGATATACCTTTCAGCATTGATGGTGCCTTTCCAGATGTGTAAGCTGCCCATGCCACACGCACTCATGCAACCCCATACCATCAGAGATGCAGGCTTCTGAACTGAGCGCTGATAACAACTTGGGTTGTCCTTGTCCTCTTTAGTCCAGATGACATGATGTTCCAGTTTTCCAAAAAGAACTTCAAACTTTGATTTGTCTGACCACAGAACAGTTTTCCACTTTGCCACAGTCCATTTTAAATGAGCCTTGGCCCAGAGAAAACGCCTGCGCTTCTGTATCATGTTTAGATATGGCTTCTTTTTTGACCTATAGAGTTTTAGCCGGCGACGGCGAATGGCCCGGTGGATTGTGTTCACCGACAATGTTTTCTGGAAGTATTCCTGAGCCCATGTTGTGATTTCCATTACAGTAGCATTCCTGTATGTGATGCAGTGCCGTCTAAGGGCCCGAAGATCACGGGCGTCCAGTATGGTTTTCCGGCCTTGACCCTTACGCACAGAGATTGTTCCAGATTCTCTGAATCTTTGGATGATATTATGCACTGTAGATGATGATAACTTCAAACTCTTTGCAATTTTTCCCTTTTTATCATTTTTACCTTTCTGATATTGCTCCACTATTTTTCGCCGCAGCATTGGGGGAATTGGTGATCCTCTGCCCATCTTGACTTCTGAGAGGCACTGCCACTCTGAGAGGCTCTTTTTATGCCCAATCATGTTGCCAATTGACCTAATAAGTTGCAAATTGGTCCTCCAGCTGTTCCTTATATGTACATTTAACTTTTCCGGCCTCTTGTTGCTACCTCTCACAACTTTTTTGGAATGTGTAGCTCTCATGAAATCCAAAATGAGCCAATATTTGGCATGACATTTCAAAATGTCTCACTTTCAACATTTGATATGTTATCTATATTCTATTGTGAATAAAATATAAGTTTATGAGATTTGTAAATTATTGCATTCCTTTTTTATTCACAATTTGCACAGTGTCCCAACTTTTTTGGAATCGGGTTTGTACATGCACTTGAAAGGTTTAGGAGTGTGTTTATGGGAGTTTTTGACCATTCCTCTAGAAGCACATTTGTGAGGTCAGGCATTGATGTTGGATGAGAAGGCCTGGCTCACGCTTTAATTTATCCCAAAATAACATCGTAAATGTGGGTAACTATATGACTAAATATACCTGTAAAATACTTGGAAGTGTATAACAATATAATGTTTATGTGGGGGTTTTCCACATAAAAAACAAAATGGTTTTTTTGACACAATGTTGGGTTTACTTTGAGCCAATCTTGTAAGGACTCATACTGTTTCTTAACTTTGATACTTACCTGAACCCCTGCTCCACTCGCCATTCTCTGATATGACTTCACATATAGTTTTTCTATTTTTAATACAGTGACCAGCAGCACGACCGTGCCTACCTTAGGTTGTCCCACCTTGTGAGATCTTACCCGTCATTGACTAACCAGCCTTCTTTTCTGGACACCTACTGCACCTTTCGTTAGGTAGCAGCTTCAGCACAACACCTTTCTTCTGGTGTGGCTATGTTCCCAAATACAGTTTCTTGTTCAGTAGGAGCAGTAGTGGTGTTATTGTTATGGATCGAATTGTATCACTTGTTAATGCACCAAATTATCATGCCAATTGTCTACCTGCAGAGAGCCTGAGAGACATTCATGAATAAATGCACATAAACTTAACCTATTCTATAGTTACATTGATTAGTGATTGGATAACTATGGTTACACATTTAACTAATACTAAGCCACAAAGCCAGCCTAATCTAAAATTAAACAACTTATCAAAATGTAGTGTTTTGAATACAAAAATTATATGAATAATTGATCATAAAAGTAAAAGCATGCATTAATATGACCACTCAATACATATTTCTGTGATTACAAAAAGTGATAATTTTTATGTTTTTTTAAACGTGTAAATCAAAGCATAATCAATGTCCTTTTTTGTTTGAAGCAATCCTTGTCTTTTGCGCCATGTAGAGGGGCTGTTGGAGGACTAAGGAGAGGTTACTAGCTGTTACACTCAGAGACGGACGGAGACTCAGATGCGCTTTAGTTGGAGTTTTATTGATACAACCAGGAAAGCGAGTGGAGTGCAGAGTGCGGTGAGTGCACGCGGGTGTCTTTTCTTGAGAGCGGGGGTGCTGGAGCAGATCTGGGTCTGGAGTGGTTGCTGGGGAACGAGGCGATGAGTCAACTGGGCGTGAGCGGAACCCCGGGGTATGCGTTGGAGGCGCGGCATGGTTCGGAGAGGCAGAGATCTCTGGGGAAATTGAGAGACAGGTTAGCGGGAGAGTCCTAGAGTTTAACATTCACGTAGTGTGGTGTTAACGAGACCGGACGGGAGCGAAGTGATCTGTGGTGGTATTTATAGTGCTGTGTGTGAGGGTTGTAATTGTGCTCAGGTGCTGTCGATTAGAACTCTGGAGAGGGTGTGCGCTGTGAGTGTGTGCGTGGCGAGCCTGGCGTGTCTGTAACACTAGCACATTACTTAGTCCTCTTCCGTCGACCTGTTCACCAGTTTGGCAACATCCATTGTATGCTTAGAAACGTTTGACCATAACAAATCCTTCCATAACCTCACTGTGACTACTTCCAGTCTTTTTCGAAGAGCTATATCTCGCCACACACCGATCACTGCCTCTTTTGGAGGCAAACTTTATCTGACACTTTAAGTAGCGGTTATATACATTCTATCATTATAGATATCAAACACATGTGTCCGTAATTGAGTCTTTGAGTAATTTAGAACTCGGTTTCCATTCTCCAAAATAATTTTTTAACAAAGTTTTTTATAAGGCTCCCCACTTACTCTCCATTATGCTGTTAGTTTTATTAAGTCCATCTCACCAATGCTGTCATCCAATTTGGGCTCTAGCTCAATCTCCTGTGTCATTTGTACATACTGCCCAAACAATGAATGTGTCATACATTGGATCATTGCACGAGTTAAAGGTATTATACAGCATGACAAAAACATGAGTATCAGTATTACTATCAGCAAAATGATTCCCAGCCTTAACACAGCCCTCCAATTTGAAGAAAATAACCAGGAAAACCAATCATCTGATGGTTTATAAGTATTTACTACATGCGTATAATTGTTCTTGAATCAGGTCCAATTCATGTATTGTGTAGTTCATGAAACGCTGTTGATTGTATACCTTAAATACACCTTACATTTTTTGCAATCTGGCCCCATGGCAAAAAGAATATTAATGCCCCTGCTCCTGCATGTCCCATAGCGATATGCTCACTAGGAACTCCCACTGGAATCCCTCTCCAGTCTACACTACCGCTCAAAATTTTGGGATCACTCAAACATTTTATTGTTTTCCAAGGAAACACACGAAATTAGTCTGAATAGAAAATATAGCAAAAGAACAGGATATGCTGACATGTCAGAGTTAGAACTAATGATTTTGATGGAAATGATGAATGTTTTCTTCAAACTATGCCTTCATCAAAAAATCCACCTTTTGCAGCAATTACAGCCTGGGCATTCTAGCTGTCAATTATCATCAATAATCTGATGAGATTTCACCCCATGCTTCCTGGAGCATCTCCCACAAGATGGATTGGCTGGTGGAGTCTTCCTCCGTAGCTGAAATCAAACTGGAATATGCAAGTGATCCCAAACTTTTTAGCGGTAGTGTATGTAAATGCCATTTTCCTTGTTGAATCATTCTAATCCACGCATAGTTCGCTGATTAGTCTGGGCTGTCGCTGTGTCATGAAAAGCAGTCAGTTTTCCAGAAAGCACTACTGGTGCACAACACCCCGCACATCCAGGTGTCAAGGTCTGTCTGGCAATTCTCCGTCCACAATACCAGAAGACATCTGCTATAGGTCTAGTCCCATCAGACAAATTGGGTTGTACAAGAGGAGTGAGTCCATGACTGTCCATACCTCAATTTTCAACCGTGAAGTGCATGCTATTGTGTTGCAGTCCCTTGACATATTGCCTATGAACATTTGTGATCCTCTGGAGCACAGACAAAAATGGGTATCTTTGTCCACTGTGTACGTTTATTCTGGTAGGTTGGTGTTCCTTTGTTTCAACTTCCTTAAATGCACAAGGACTGTTAGCCTCCTCCTTCATCCAAATGGGGCCATAAGAAAGCGACATTGAGTGCAGGAGACAAATAAATGGGCATAAGTTGTGTAGATTGTATTTAGTGCTGTTGCAGTCCTGCAGCCCACTTCTGGCCATAATTCTTGGAGCTTGTGATGTCCTATCATGAAATACTATACATGAGGTGTTCATGACTTTATGTGCAGTGTAGCTTAGCAATTCATAAAACATGTTATCTGTCCATCGGCCTTGATCTATGTTTTCCAGGAAACTTTTCAAACCCCTAGTATTCGTTGGTGTAATGTAGTCCAGTTGTATAACAATTTCTGCCTCTGTCCTAGTTCTTGTCCTCCATGGCATCGCTATACAAAAACTCAAAACATACTCTGGCCATAATAATGGTTACACTGTCTACTTTAGTTTAACACCTTGGTCCTTGTAGAGTTCCATGGATCACAGTGTTCTGGTTTGCTGGAATTAGAGTAACCAATCCTCCATGTTCCTGCTGATAATCCTTTTCCAGTGTAAATCCAGCGACAAATATCGTGGTCATCCTCTAGCAGAAAGCCATCGTTTCACTTTTGCCATAAGTAACATAGCTAATCCGCAAGTCAGTTTTAGGCTCTCTTCATCCATTACAGCTTTAGGCACTGGGAGAGTGTCTCTATACCATCTAATTAACCTTTTTTCACTACATAGGCTTAGAATTTCCTCAGCTGTGGATGTTGATTGGGCCATAATGTGACCTGTATTTACAATTGTCCACAACCCTATTCTTATTACTGCTAGCATTGCAACTGCTAGCAGCTCACAGTTCATACACATGGATTGTTTGCAGTTTTTCTACATCTCACGTTCACCAATTTGCCTTTATTTTCTTTTTCCATTCTTTTCTCTTGTTGTGTCCGTGCTCTCGTTCTAAAGGCTGGCCCTTCATCTTGTATTAGGGGTTCATACTCTGGGTCCTCTTCTCCTTGTTCCTGTTGCCACTGCTCCTCCTGTGGTGGAGGACTCTCCCACGGGTGATGATCTCCTGTGGGTTAGGAGCCTGCAATTGTGCAGTTGTTGATACTCATCAATGCTAATAGCAAAGCTTGCACCCAGCTCATCTTTGCAGCCTCACAAATCTTAGCGAGTTTAGACTTCAACGTTCCATTAGCTCTTTCCACCATTTCTTGTGACTGCAGATGATAAACACATCCCAACCTATGCATTATTCTCAGGTACTGGAATACTCTTCGAATCACATTGTTCACAAAATGACTGCCACTGTCAGAGCTAATTTTGTCAGGAATTCCAAACCTTGGAATAACCTCTCTGCACAAGAGCTTAGCCACTGAATCAGCATCTGCCTTAGCTGTTGGGCCTGCCTCTACCCATCTGCTAAACTTGTCTTCCACCACCAAGACATGCCTAGTGGTATCCTCTACTACTAATATGTTCGTATGCCCTAATTCTGCTTATCTTGGCTGCCTCATCTGCTGCAGTGTTACCTTTACTCACAAAGGAGCCATCTGTTTTATGTGCCAAACATTTTACAATGTCGAGTTTAGCTGGCAGTGTGATAAATCTGCATGTAACAAATCTGTGATAGCCATACCATGTGTGGGTAGGTGTTCTGCCTGCCCTCAAAAGCCCTCTTTGTGGGGCCAAAGTAATGACACATGTCGAAACTCACATGTCGGAGTCTCTCTCTGAGTGGACATTCTACAGCATAGGTCACTAACAGGCGGACAGAAGCCATCCCATACGGACCTGGACCTACAGCCAAAACAGAAGGTTTTAAAATGATTTAAAAAACCAGAATGATTAAAAACCTGATGGGGCGCTTCCATTTCATCCGGCGCAGCTTTTGTAGTCTTTACGGTAGTGGTAGTTGAAACGCACAAACCAATTACATGCGAGTTAAACCAGCCCACGTGATACCACTCAGCCAATCAAGTCTGTGCATTCCAAGCGGTAAACATTACAACTCTACAGTGCAAACAGATAAGAGAGTTAGAGGCAAGTTACACATGAAAAGATGGTAAAAAGAAAATGAAAGACAGCGATACATGTAGAAAACAAAGTGAGAGAAACAAGCGAGTGAAACGGAGAAAGAGAGAAACAGACGAGTGAGACGGAGAAAGGGAGAGAAACAGACGAGTGAGACGGAGAAAGGGAGAGAAACAGACGAATGAGACGGAGAAAGGGAGAGAAACGGGCAAGTGAGACGGAAAAAGGGAGAGAAACGGGCAAGTAAGACGGAGAAAGGGAGAGAAACAGGCAAGTGAGATGGAGAAAGGGAGAGAAAAATAAGGAATAAATGGCGCATATCAAAAGAAGAAAAGTGGACAGCGAAAATAGAGCATTTAATCCGGAATGGACAGACTCATTTCTGTTCATACTTAGCACTGGGAGCACTAAACCAGTGTGTCTCATATGTTCAGAAACCGTGGCACTTATTAAAAGTGCCAATGTGAAACGCCATTATGAGACAAAACATAAAGGTTATGAACAAACATACCTACTCAAATCTGAAGTGAGATCACAGAAAATAAGTAGTCTCAGAGCCCAATATGACCAGTCCACCAGGATCCTGAGCCACACATTCACTGCCCAACAACGTGCTCATGAGTGTTCCCTCAGAGTTGCTTGGATTTTGGGTCAACACAAAAAGCCATTTACTGATGGAGGGGTTGTTAAAGAATGCATGAGTGCAGTAATTAAAACACTGCTTGAGGGGAAACAAAAACAAGAGCTTTGTGATAAAATAAAGTAAATACCCATGTCAGCATCATCTGCCACAAAGAAAAGTGAAATATTAACTCAAGATGTGCTAACCCAGAAAGCATTCTGTGAAGACCTGTTAGGTGTAACTCCCCTTCAGACCAGTACAAGAGGAGCAGACATCTGTGTTGCTCCCTGTTCGGGGTCGCCACAGCGGACCAAGTGGTCCGCACAACAATTTGGCAAATGTTTTACACCAGATGCCCTCCCATTTTTCCGGGCTTGGGACCGGCACTGCATCCAGCAGCTGGGGTTGAGGCATTGGCTGGGAATCGAACCTGGGCCTTCTGCATGATAGGTGAGAAACCTACCACTGAGCCACCAATGCCACAAGAGGAGCAGACATCTACCTGGCCATTAAGGAGATGTTAACAAAGAGAGGAATAGAGCCAAAACAAGTAGTTTCAATAACCACAGATGGAGCCCCTGCTACGATAGGGAGAGAGAAAAGAGCTGTAGCAAGACTGAAAGAGGACAATCCTGAGCTCATAGCTTACCATTGCATCATTCATCAATCTGTCCTCTGCGCCTCCCTGTCAGATGAGCATGCTGAGGTGATGAATACAATGATGAAAATGATCAATTTTCTCAGGGCATCCTCTTCCTACCAGCATCGCATGCTTAGGGAATTTCTCAGAGAAGTTGATGCCAATCCTGATGATCTTTTGCTGCACAACAATGTGAGATGGCTTAGCAAAGGCAGGGTGTTAGCATGCTTTTGGTCAATCAGGAGGGAAGTAGCAGCTTTTTTGGCAGGGCTAGTAAGTCAGAAGGCAACACAGTTTTCTCTCTTTTTAGAAAATGAGAAACAGATGTGACCTTTTTGGTTGATATCACTTCACATCTGAATGAACTGAATTTGAGGCTACAGGGCAAGGACAATTCAGTTTGTGAACTGATGACAGCTGACTGATCATTTGAAACTTGAGGTGTTCAAGGAAGACCTGCAGGGAGACACACTTCCCAGCAGTGCAGGAACAGGTTCAGGGACAGAGAGATGTGCCTTCTTTTGTTGACTTTATTGATAAGCTGATTGTAAACTTCAGCAACCGTTTTGACAGCTTCAGCTTTGGACAGCAGCTCACTATGTTCATTCAGAACCCATTTCTCATCACAGATGTCACACAACACTTTCTTCTTCTTCTTCTTTCGGCTTTTCCCTTCAGGGGTCGCCACAGCGACTCATCTCTCTCCACCTATCCCTATCTTCTGCATCCTCAACACTTGCACCCACTAGCTTCAAATCCTCATTAATTCCATCCATATACCTCCTCTTTGGCCTTCCTCTTTGCCTCCTGTCTGGCAGCTCCATGTCCAACATTCTCCTACCAATATACTCACTCTCCCTCCTCTGAACATGTCCAAACCATCTTAATCTGGCCTCCCTAACTTTGTCCCCCAAACATCCAACATGAGCTGTCCCTCTGATGTACTCGTTCCTAATCCTGTCCAATCTTGTCACTCCCAAAGAGAACCTCAACATCTTCAGCTCTGCTACCTCTAGCTCTGACTCCTGTCTCTTCCTCAGTGACACTGTCTCTAAACCATACAGCATGGCCGGTCTCACCACTGTCCTGTACACCTTCCCCTTGATTGTTGCTGATATTTTCCTCTCACACAGAACTCCCGACACCTTTCTCCACCCATTCCAACCTACCTGCACTCGCTTCTTTACCTCTTTCCCACACTCTCCTCTGGACTGTTGACCCCAAGTACTTAAACTCCTGTACCTTCTTCACCTCTTTACCCTGTAACCTTACTGTTCCACTTCCCTCCCTTTCATTCACACACATGTACTCAGTCTTACTACGACTGACTTTCATTCCTCTTCTCTCCAGCACAAACCTCCACCTCTCCAGGTTTTCCTCCACCTGCTCTCACTACAGATCACAATGTCATCTGCAAACTTCATTGTCCAAGGAGACTCCTGTCTGACTTCCTCTGACAACTGGTCCATCACCATAGCAAACAGGAAGGGGCTCAGAGCCGATCCCTGATGCAGTCCCACCTCCACTTTGAACTCCTCTGTCTGACCTACAGCACACCTCACCACTGTCCTGCTCCAATCATACATGTCCTGCACCACTCTGACATACTTCTCTGATACTTCTGACTTCCTCATACAGTACCACAGCTCTTCTCTTGGCACCCTGTCATACGCTTTCTCCAAGTCTACAAACACACAGTGCAACTCCCTCTAACCATCCCTATACTTCTCCATCAAAATTCTCAGAGCAAAAATTGCATCCGTTGTGCTCTTTCTGGGCATGAAGCCATACTGCTGCTCACAAATTTCCACTACCTTCCTTAACCTAGCTTCCACTACTCTTTCCTATAGCTTCATTGTATGGCTCATCAACTTTATCCCCCTATAGTTGCTGCAACTCTGCACATCACACTTATTCTCAAAGATCAGCACTAACACACTTCTTCTCCATTCCTCAGGCATCCTCTCACTCTCTTAAACCCTGTTGAACAAACTAGTTAAAAATTCCACTGCTGCCTCTCCCAGACACTTCCAGACCTCCACCGGGATGTCGTCAGGACCAACTGCCTTTCCACTTTTCATCCTCTTCAAAGCCTTCCTGACTTCATCCTTTCTAATCTTATCTACTTTCTGTTCCACAGAGTTCACCCCTTCTACTCTTTTTTCCCTCTCATTTTCCTCATTCATCAGCTCCTCAAAGTACTCCTTCCATCTCCTCTGTACACTCTCCTCACTTGTAAGCACCCTTCTATCTCTATCCTTAATAACTCTAACTTGCTGCACATCCTTCCCATCTCGATCCCTCTGCCTAGCTAACCTGTACAAGTCCTTCTCTCCTTCTCTAGTGTCTAACCTAGTGTACAACTCGTCATATGCCTTCTGCTTGGCCTTAGACACCTCCCTCTTCACTCTGCGCTGTAACTCCTTGTATTCCTGTCTATTTTCTTCAGTCCTGTCCATGTCCCACTTCTTCTTGGCTAACCTCTTCCTCTGGATACTATCCTGAACTTCCTCATTCCACCACCAAGTCTCCTTATCTTCTTTCCTCTTTCCAGATGACACACCCAGCACCTTTCTCCCTGTCTCCCTGATCACTTCTGCTGTAGTTTCCCAGTCATCTGGCAGCACTACCTGACCAAAGTCATCCTACATACCACCATCCTATGCTGTCTGGCTACACTCTCTCCCACTACCACTTTACAGTCACTAATCTCTTTCAGATTGCCTCTTCCTGTCCTTTTAGGTTCCTTTCCTTAACTCCAAACTTGCCCATCACCTCCTCATCACCTTTGTTCCCCTCACCAACATGTCCATTAAAATCCACTCCTACCACCACTCTCTCACCCGTGGGAATACTCTCCATAACCTCATCTAATTCGCTCCAGAATCTCTCTTTCTCCTCTAACTCACAACCTACCTGTGGGGCATAACCACTAACAACATTCAACATCACCCCTTCAATCTCTAACTTCAGACTCATCACCCTGTCTGACACTCTCTTCACCTCCAGAACATTCCTCACAAACTCCTCCTTCAGGACCACACCTACCCCATTTCTCTTTCTATCCACACCATAATAAAACAGCTTGAATCCTGCTCCTATACTATGAGCCTTGCTACCCTTCTACCTGGTCTCCTGTACACACAGTATATCCACCTTCCTTCTCTCCATCATATCAGCCAGCTCTCTACCTTTCCCTGTCATAGTACCAACATTCAGAGTTCCTATTCTCAGTCCTACACTCTTACCTTTCCTCTTCTTTCTCTGTCTGCGCACTCTCCTCCCTCCTCTACTTCGACCAACAGTAGCCCAATTTCCACCGGCGCCCTGTAGGTCAACGGCGCCGATGGCGGTCGTTGTTAACCTGGGCCTCGACCGATCTGGTATGAAATTCAGAGTACTGACGATTCGCATGGTTAAATTTGCCAATGTTTTACGCCGGATGCCCTTCCTGACGCAACCCTCTCTATTTATCCAGGCTTGGGACCGGCACAGAAGTCACTGGACTGTGACCCCCATGGCTAGATTGTCACACAGCACTTTAAATGGGTAAATACTGGGCCTCTCCAGATGTAATTGGTTGATCTCCAAGCAGATGTGGCTCTGAAAGAGCAGTTTGTAAGAACTGACCCTTCCACTTTCTGGCTCCAAATGGTCCCTGAGACAGCTTTCCCAGGTCTGAGGAAAGTAGCCCTATACATATTAACCATGTTTGGCTCCACATACAACTGTGAGGCATCTTTCTACACAATGAACATAATCAAAACTAAATATCGTTCCAGGCTCACCAATGAGCACCTCCACATGTGTATGAGAATTTCCCTGATTCCATTCAATCCCAGGTTTAAAATCCCGGTAAGACAAGCTAGAGCTCAATTCTCTAACTGAGCAAAAAAGTTGGGGAGTGGAATAAAAGTTCAGAAAATTCAAGTTTATTTTTCTGAAGTTCAGCACTTTATTTGAACATTCATTCATTCATTGTCTACTGCTTATCCGATCTATTCTTGGGTCACGGGGAGCCTGTGCCTATCTCAGGCATCATTGGACATCAAGGCAGGACATTATGATCTTCCGGACCTTTGCTACAAGAAATTTTTTCTAACTGGACCTCTTTAAATTTTAGTTGAATACCCCTGTTCTACAGGGTGGTTCTGAAGTCTTTTGCAATTACCTATTATTACCAAATGTTACAGACACGCCAGGCTCGCCACACACACACTCACAGCGCATGCCCTCTCCAGAGTTCTAATCGACTGCACCTGAGCACAATTACACCCCACACGCACAGCACTATAAATACCACCACAGATCACTTCACTCCCGTCCGATCTCGTTAACTCCACGTTACGTGTATGTTAAACTCTTGGACTTCATCGCTAACCTCTCTCTTGATCTTCCCAGAGCCTTCTGTCTCGCCAAGCCACGCTGCGCACCCAGCGCATACCCCGGGGTTTCTCTGTCTCTCTCTCTCACGCTCAGCAGACTCTTCGCTCCGCTTCCCCGTTACCTTCCCAGACCCAGATCAGCTCCCGCGACCCCGCTTGAAAGAGCTGACACACGCATGCACTCACCGCGCTCTGTGCTCCGTTTTTCCCTTGGTTGTATCAATAAAAGCTCCAGTCAAAGCGCATCTGAGTCTCCGTCTCTGGTTGTAACACCAAAATACTTACAAAACTTTACTAGTCTATAAAAAGAAAATAAATAAACTTCTCCAGGCTTGGATGAGAGGAAGCAACCGGCTTTATTGCAGAACACAATAACACCGAAATCGGCACTCAAAATACACAGCGTCAGGCCTGATGCGGTCAAGTGCACCCCCCTGTACAAAAACCCCTTCTATTTATATAGGCATCCTTAGCCCTCCTATCTCTTGTTTGTCTGTGATTATGGCTGCAAATATCGATTATTTTTGGAGTCGAGTATTCTACCGAATATTGCAGCGATTAATCGAGTAATCGGATAAAATAGATATTTGCATTTTTAAACAGTAACACTTTATTGTGTAATGGATGACAGAAACGGCAGGTCTGCTAAAACAAAGCACTTTTATTTCTGAAAAACATATATGTTTGTAGGGTGGTTTGGTGGTTAGCACATTTGCCTTGTAGGTTGATTGGCATCTCTAAATTGCCTGTAGTGTGTGAATGAGAGTGTGTGTGCCCTGTGATGGGTTGGCACTCTGTCCAGGGAGTATCCTGCCTTGATGCCCAATGATGCCTGGCACAGGCACCCCGTGACCCGAGAATAGATTGGATAAGTGGAAGACAATGAATGAATGAATATATGTTTGTAAACCTCCAACACTTTTATTGGCTATCAGATGCAAGCCAATTTATTGCAACTTACCCATGTAGTGCATTTAAGTGCCACCTGTTCTGACATTGCAAAAACAATAAACAATACAATAATATCAAATTACTATGGAACATGCATCATATATAACAATGAAATACAACTGAGGAAGTAAAGGCTATCTGGCCTTAGTTTTGCTTGCCCTTTCAAATGAAGAATAAACAAAAGCTAAGAAACATTTGAAAAAAGTTCTGAAGTTTATATACAGTGGGGCAAAAAAGTATTTAGTCAGCCACCAATTGTGCAAGTTCTCCCACTTAAAAAGATGAGAGAGGCCTGTAATTTTCATCATAGGTACACTTCAACTATGAGAGACAGAATGAGAAAAAAAAATCCAGAAAATCACATTGTCTGATTTTTAAAGAATTTATTTGCAAATTATGGTGGAAAATAAGTATTTGGTCACCAACAAAAAAGCAAGATTTCTGGCTCTCATAGACCTGTAACTTCTTCTTTAAGAGGCTCCTCTGTCCTCCACTTGTTACCTGTATTAATGGCACCTGTTTGAACTCGGTATCAGTATAAAAGACACCTGTCCACAACCTCAAACAGTCAAACTCCAAACTCCACTATGGCCAAGGACAAAGAGCTGTCAAAGGACACCAGAAACAAAATTGTAGACCTGCACCAGGCTGGGAAGACTGAATCTGCAATAGGTAAGCAGCTTGGTGTGAAGAAATCAACTGTGGGAGCAATTATTAGAAAATGGAAGACATACAAGACCACTGATAATCTCCCTCGATCTGGGGTTCCACGCAAGATCTCACCCTGTGGGGTCAAAATGATCACAAGAACGGTGAGCAAAAATTCCAGAACCACACGGGGGGACCTAGTGAATGACCTGCAGAGACCTGCAGAGAGAGTTTGCTAAAGAGCATTTGGATGATCCAGAAGAGGATTGGGAGAATGTCATATGGTCAGATGAAACAAAAATAGAACTTTTTGGTAAAAACTCAACTTGTCGTGTTTGGAGGAGAAAGAATGCTGAGTTGCATCCAAAGAACACCATACCTACTGTGAAGCATGGGAGTGGAAACATCATGCTTTGGGGCTGTTTTTCTGCAAAGGGACCAGGATGACTGATCCGTGTAAAGGAAAGAATGAATGGGGCCATGTATCGTGAGATTTTGAGTAAAAACCTCCTTCCATCAGCAAGGGCATTGAAGATGAAACGTGGCTGGGTCTTTCAGCATGACAATGATCCCAAACACACCGCCCGGGCAACGAAGGAGTGGCTTCGTAAGAAGCATTTCAAGGTCCTGGAGTGGCCTAGCCAGTCTCCAGATCTCAACCCCATAGAAAATCTTTGGAGGGAGTTGAAAATCCGTGTTGCCCAGCGACAGCCCCAAAACATCACTGCTCTAGAGGAGATCTGCATGGAGGAATGGGCCAAACTACCAGCAACAGTGTGTAAAAACCTTGTGGCGACTTACAGAAAACGTTTGACCTCTGTCATTGCCAACAAAGGGTATATAACAAAGTATTGAGATGAACTTTTGTTATTGACCAAATACTAATTTTCCACCATAACTTGCAAATAAATTCTTTAAAAATCAGACAATGTGATTTTCTGGATTTTTTTTTTCTCATTCTGTCTCTCATAGTTGAAGTGTACCTATGATGAAAATTACAGGCCTCTCTCAGATTTTAAGTGGGAGAACTTGCACAATTGGTGGCTGACTAAATACTTTTTTGCCCCACTGTATATATACATTTATATATATATATATATATATATATATATATATATATATATATATATATATACAATTTGCACTTATACATTGCACTTAGATAGCATTGCATCTCCTATATAAGGTTGTCAAGGGGTGTGATTGTGTGCCTTTAAAAGAGCAAATAATGGTTGCAATGAAGAAACGTGAGCATATCCATGTGTTCAGCACTGAGGCTTGCCCTACACTTAGATGCAATGTTCCCAGCAGCTGGGAATAAACATTCTGAGGGTGTGGATGTGGCTGGGATATTCAGAAACGACTTTGCCAGCTTTGCTAGGGTTGGATATAGTGCTGCATTTGCTTTCCACCATGACAGTGGATTATCTTTCTTGGAAAGAGGATGTTCTCACCTTTTTTTGCTCATCCGCTTCATCACTAGAGTTGGACTCTGATGATAATCCCAGAATACTGTGGAATGATCCATCCTTGGTATGTGTTGGTGGGTCCTCTTCCATTAGGCTGGTGGTGGCTTCCTTCTCTTTTGCATTGGACTGCCTTACTTCCTTTTTTAAGGTCAGTGCCATGGTCTGAATTATCCTCTGAACTTTAAACAATTCATCAGCAGGCAAGAACTTGAGTTTCCTGAACCTGGGATCCAATGCAGCAGCCAGCAGGATAGTGTTAGGATCTTCAGGTGAAAATACAAACAGGTCTTTCCACCTTTCTGTG
Source organism: Hemibagrus guttatus (assembly GCA_033459395.1). NCBI lineage: Eukaryota > Metazoa > Chordata > Actinopteri > Siluriformes > Bagridae > Hemibagrus > Hemibagrus guttatus. The sequence continues at coordinate 30,036,852 of JAUCMX010000006.1, read as the reverse complement.
ATCTGTTGGACCACATTTGTCAGTAATGTCTTTACTGTAGCAGTTTCAAATGATAAACTGTTTACTGACTTCTTGAGGTTTTGCACCAGCTGTGGAAGAGCAGAGAGTGTAACATATTTTTCCTCAGAAATGCTGTGGCTCCTTCAAATGGCTCAAGGATCTGAGTCAGCTCCTCACTGACTTCAGGATCAGAAAGAGCTGCACTCACGGGCCATCTTTGTGCATTGAGCCTGGACAGCATATGATAGGAGCTGTTCCATCGAGTGCTCACATCTTGTATCAGCATTAGTTGTGGTGCTCCCATTTGTTGCTGTTTTTGTTTAAGTTTGGCACAAGCCAGTTCACACTTCTTTCTTAAGTGTTCAACGAGACATCTGGCAGCACCCACACAACTACTGATTGTTTTGTTGTTTTTAAGTGTTTTTAAGTGTGGTCTGCACAGTCTCTCTTGGATCAGTTTCTCTTGGATTATGTCATATTTTTTCTCCATCATACTTGTGAAGTAGGTTCTTGATGGAATGTTGTACTTTGGATTGAAAGCAGAAATAATATTGAGAAATCCAATGTTCTCCACCATGGACAGTGTATATCTGTAATGAGCATGTTCAAAATGCTGTCTGTCAACACTGCAGCTTCTTCAACTGTGCATGAAGGCGCTATCTGAACATAGTTGTCTATACGCCGCTGTGATTTACTGAAAAAAGAAAAAAATTAACATAATGCACAAAATGTCATGCTGCAATCTATTCCTACTCAAAGTAAATGAATCTATCTGGCTTTATGTAGTAGATATGTTTATGTACAGTACTAGGCCTACTTGGATGTAGGAGTAAAGGTTTGAGTGTGTGTGTGTGTGTGGTGCATGTGTGCATTAAGGAGTTAGCTTATTTGGTACATTGCTTACTTGCAGTTTAACATGATTTAGTTAGTAAGCAGTTTAATAGTTTAGTTCACTGCTTAATGTTTCCAAAACTTAACATTACACCTGACTCACGACATTACACTACAACAAATACATACGTTCTAAATAGCGCTACTGTGTTTATCTTAATTAGCAATCACGCTAACATCGACATTGACGTTACCAGAGAATGTCAAGTAGAAGACGGGCAATTACGTTACCTTGTGTTGGCTCCGCTGTGTGAGCTGGTTTTGTCCACAAGTGGATGCTTTCTGTTCAGATGCTGAAGCATTGACGAAGTGCTGTTGTGCTTTGCCAATTCTACTTTACAATACACGCATTGCACTGTGTTTTCTTTTTTTTTAAGTTCAAAATGATCCCAGACGTTGGACATTTTCTGCCTTTTGGGGACTGTTTTGCTCTCTGACATAGCGCCAACTTTTGTGGCTTTAGTAATTACGGTCCATGTGGAACAATGATCTCTGGGCGGAGCAGTTCCGAAAACGCAACTGATAGTAATTAAACAAATCCTCAAGGCAAAGAATTTGCTTCGAGTATTTTTTGTAATCGAATTCCTCGATTTCCTCGAGGAATAGCTGCAGCTCTATCTGTGATTGTTTTGACATTAGGAAACCTTCCTGCTTAATATGCCCCATAAAAACAACCTCTCCTTCCTTTAGCATTTATCTATAACTGATGACCCTGTGGATACCAACTTCTGGCCTCTAAGTCACAGTGTTGTTTATCATATTTGTTCAAGTGAGCTCTGCCTTATTATTGCAAGTGTTAGTATCATTTATTAATATTAGTTATTAGTTAGTAATAGTATCAGGAATTTCTTTATTGTTATTATATCCCATACACTTGTATAATTGTATTGTGAGGATCATTGTGGTTATCTGACAATGTAGTTATTTTCTCCAACTCTTAAGGGAGGATGCTATCTTTATTTTCTTACTTAATTGTGACTTTAAACGTATTTGCTCTCTTTATTGCTATGCTATGGCTCTCTCATGCACACTAGCCTGTTCTTATCTGTCAGTTTACCTTAACTTACTTAACTTTACCTTAAAACCAAGTGCTTACTTCATGCAATATCACATATCAGGCCCTAGTTTTACCACATCTGTGCTTGACTGTCATTCGCTATCTTTATACAGTAAATATGGTATTTTGGCATCTTCCTCACTGGATTTAGTTATTATCAGCCACTAGAATGGTTCTTTTTTATACACAGCCACCTTACAGGACTACATCAGCATCATACCTCTTCAGCTTCTCATGTGATGTCTCTGTGATGTCCGCCTATACCGTGCTTCTGCATAATGTTTGTATAGTGTATATGGAGTTTACTTCTAATTTTAAATCCGGGTGTTTTGCTCTGTTATGAGTCTCATATCTTATTGTTGTCATATCTGTGGCCTGTTATGGCTTTCTTCCCTCCTATGCTTAAGGCACCCCCTATCTAGTTATACGCCGGCCATGTTGACCGACCTTTCTGACCTGCTTTCCTTTCTCGAATTTGCTAGAAACATGGACATTAGAAGTGGTCATTATATATACTATTTTAAGCTACTTCTCATTATATGGTTAACTTTTGCCACAGCTGATAACTCATAATTATATTGCTTAAGCACAGATTAAGATAAGCGAGATTAATATATGTAAAGCAAAATAAGTAAAGATTAAAATTATAATTAACTCTGGATTATGGATTAGATTTTATTTAGGTTAACTGAGTAAATTTAAGAATTAAAAATTATCTTTTGATTTAATGATTAAAGTAGAATTAGATTTATGAAAATGAGTACAATTTTCAGAAAATTTCCAGCACACACCATAAGCATACTGTGAAACTGTAAATTTTGTACACGACTTTCCCGTAGCCAGCATACTGGCATATTGTAGTGAGTGCTTTCAATTCTGCCAATTGTGCTGAACATGGTAGAGCAACATGGACTGAATGGTAACAAAGTTAGCCAAATCATTACTGGGTGCTACTATCACATAACTAGCCAAATTCCCTTCTGGACCTCTGAAGCAAGAGCCATCTACAAAAAAAGTTGTCAGAATGTGGTAATAGTTGATTTTTTAAGTCTTGTCACGCCTTCATGTAACTAGCTGATGTTAACTGAAAATCAGATGGCTCACCTTCCAATGGGGTCATCATCCTATCAGCTGGATTAACTGTCTGGCATCTCTGAATTGTTAATTCTGGAAAAGACAGGATCACATCATAACCTATTTTTCACACAAGTGCTTACAAATGTTGGACTGGTCAACAAGGCATGTAATGCATGAGTTGTGTACAAAGTGGTCGGATGGCCCATGGTAATGGTTGAAGCCTTCTGATAAGCAAACGCAGCTGCAGCAAGGTGGCACACTCTTCTCTACATTATCCAATGATGTGCTACAGTAGGCAACTGGCTCCTTACTTGTACCCTGTTGTTGAGTTAAAACAGCGTTAGCATATCCCTGTTTTTTTGATACGTACAAATGGAAGGGCTTACTGTAATCTGGGCTAGCCAAAGCTGGAGCAGTACAAAGATCTTTGTGTCGGAATCAGTACTCCCTACTTTTAACAAACCTTCAGTTGTGGGCTTTATACCTGCTTGGGCCTGCGGTGTTAGTGGATATTGTTTCTGGTACAGAAATACGACATTTGGCTTTAGCGTTATCAAAACCTGCCTGGCTGATTTAATGAGCCCTACGTCGGTGGGATGTTTGGTCTATAGTTCATCCAGGATTGTAGCCAACAGTTTCTCAGTCTCCTCTACTAGAGACTACTAGCCAAAGTTAAAAACGCCTGCTGAGTTCGAGAGAGTAATTCATGCATGTATATCTTCTCATCTGGACTATTGCAATTCAATTTATATAGGTATTGGTCATTCCTATATGAACCATTTGCAATTAGTCCAAAAAGCAGCTGCTAGACTCCTTACTGGCACATGTAAATTTGAGCACATCACCCCCATCTTACTCTCTCTGTGTTGGTTGCAGGTTTATTTTAGAATAGAGTTCAAGAATTTACTCTTTGTTTTTAAGGTCTTAAATGGTCTGGCACCTTCTTATTTATCTGAACTTGTGACTGTTAACATATCTGCTAGATGTTTAAGGTCATCAAATCAGAAACTGTTAAAGGTTTCCAGATCAAAAGAAAGGGAGACCGGGCTTTTAACATAGTTGGCCCCCAATTGTGGAATAGTTTACCTTTATGTATTAGGATAATTCCTACAGAATCTCTTTTTAAAGTAAAACTTAAACCTTATCTTTTAGAAAAGGCTTATAACATCTGAGTCATCCTGAGCATGTTTTTTCCTCTGTATGTACTATTTCCTGTACCATGTCATTTTACAGTGTTTTATTGTTTCGATTGGAATTGGAATAAAGCCCTAAGTTTGCTCTCAAAGTGTCCATTCCCTTCTGGGACATGCATATGTATTTGCCCTCTGGTGAGGTATGTATGATTGATTGTAGGTTTGTATGTATGGATTGATTGTAGATTGTAGATTCTCCTCAGTAACCTCTTCAGCAAAGCATTGAATAAATTCATTTTGAGAGACTGGAAAGAGATGGGTGGAATTAGAAGCAGCTGTGTAATTCTGAAGAAATGGGTCAAACTGAGAGAAGTTTGAAGCACTCTAAGCACTCTTTTTACTGTGCCCTCGAAATGGTATACCTTGTCTTGCTAGAAATCCTGTTATTGCAACAATTCGACATATCCTTTCTTGGATTTCAGCTAAATTGGTCGAGTGCTGCTGTATGCATATATCACCATGCTCTTTTGTACTTTTGTAGCCTTGCCATGAGACCATGTTGGCAGCATGATCAGTGGTTTTTTCATGTTCTCTAAATGAACTTAGGGCTTTCTTCCAATTTTTGTAGCCCTGACCCTGCAGTTTATCACTGTTGGTTCGAGTATGTTGCCTTCCAAGCAGGCCACAACAATAACAAAATGCTGCATCTTTTTCTACTGAATACTACAACCATGGAAAAAATCATACTATTTAGTATTGAATGCCCTCTGAATCTTAAAATACGTTACAGCCTGTTTCAAGGTCACCCAGGCCATCCTTTTCTTTCCTAGCTCTCCCAACATCATCTCCTAATATTTCAAAAATCTTGTGCTCTTCTTCTATCCTCACAGCTTGGTCTACAAAGTATATATAAAGAAATGAATAATAAACAAATGTTGTACAAATCTGGGATGGGTTACATGTCACATAAATAGTTTTAATGTTTGCTTGCAGCTAAATATTTTGACTGAAAAAAAAATTTTGACTGAAAAAAAAAAACATTCAAGAAAGGGTTTGGTGATAAACCAGTCAGCATTATAACTAATTGATTTCAAATGAATTCTTAAAGCTGATTTAGTAGTGATAGCAGTAAGCATACCTTCTGGCTGGTGCTGACTGTCACTGACTGACTGTCTTGAGCTGACTAAAATAGGTTAGAAACATATTCACTTATTTGTTAAAAACTTTAATTTCTTTATTTATTTTATTTTTTAAAACCCATGTCAGTATCATTTTCCAACTCTAAACATCTAAAAAAAAAATAGAATGTGAAAATTAATAAATCCCAAAAACTCAACCCACATTTAATTTACTGGTCTGTCATACCCCTTGAGTGCCCTGTGTCCTCCTGATTTGTGTTGTCTTATCTGTTTTTTGGGGTTTTTTTTTTTTAAATGTTGTGATTTTCTGCATGTTTCCAAATCTGAAAAAAATATTTTCTATATGAAAATCAACCCTGATTAACAGTGTTATTACCCAGCTGCATAGCTAGCTATACCATCTGGGTACAGCTAGCATGTAAAAATGACAACGTACCTCTAAATAACAAAAATGTATTCATATATTTATGACGTAAACCTACATTTTATTGATTAAAGTTATTTAATTTAATCAGAACTACAAACTTGCAAACTGAAATTCAAACTGTTAAATTTATTGGAACAGTTGCATTATTATTATTTCACCAACTCTTCCAAAGACGACTGTCCAATGGCCTTATACTAACAACAGTGCCACCTGCTGACCGGAATAGGTACTATTCTGTTCAAGAGCTGGACATGCAAGTTTTAAAACTGAGTATAGTGGAATGAACATGTAAAATAAGGGGACAGATGGGTTTCTTGTACCAGTATGTACTGTACTTTGTTTGTGGTGTAAAATGTTTTCAGTCTTTAAAAGACCAGGGGCTTTTGACAGTACATGAGGGGCTTAAACCCCCGAAGCCCCACCCTCGCAACATCATTGTGTCAAACACCTTTCTTTTCAACAAATCTGTCCACAAGTGTGCATAGTCTTCATTGGTGCTGTCCAGATCAAAACAGATAGTACAATGTAATGGGCTCTTGGGTTTGGCATAATCTGGTCATATGGCTCGTATCCATGGTTTCTACTGTGAATACACACCGTGTAACTCTGATGCTTCAGGATTGTCGCTCTGTAGCCAGTATACTCTGTCTCTTTTTGTGCCTCAATCATGGGGTACTGCTCAGCTGCAGTTTTGTCCAGAAATGTCACCCGAAAACCTGTAGAGCTACACTCCTGGCTTTGAATTTACACAAAAGATCTCGGCCCAGAAGATTAATTGGTGTAGTTGGTGAGTTGATGTAGGGATGCCAGAATGGTAGCATCTTCCAATGTTAGTACGGCTCTGTAAAATATAATATTTGTGAAACTCCTGAGAAGTCTGTAGTTTTTATGCTTTTATGGGCAAGGGGGAGATTTAAGCCTTCACGTCCTATACACAAGTCTGTGTCACCTGTGTCGATAATAAATGGAAAAGGATGTTCATTGTTAATTGTTACCATGACCGTTGGTTCTTGTTGTGGATACAGTGTGGTGGCATACTGCATATGCTCCCTTCTGGTTTCTCAGGGCCCATTCAACCATTGGTGGTTCAATATATGTGGACAGTTTCTTCTCAGATGACCAGTTTCCCTCTAGCCCCAACATGAGGGTGGTTGTGGATATTGATAATTAGTAAATTCTTTTGGATACTCTGGGTCTAGAGGTCCCATGCCGTTCTGTGGTGCATATCCTTGGTCTGGAGGTCCCATGGAGTTCTGTGGTGCATATCCTCGTCCTTGTCCCATTTGCGGTGGTGGTGATGTCCGTCTTCCCCATGGTTGCCTTCATGATTTCCAATGTGAACATGGATTGGCGCTGCCATTGGATATGACTGACCTGGCTGCATTTTCTGCAAGTTTTCTGCTGTCATCTGTGACTGTTGTAGTATCTGTGGCTGTAGTGATGTCCGTCCCTGCCGTCCCAGTGCCTGGTTACTTTGTACAGGTTCTTGTGTTGCTGGGAATACTACTGCCACTTGTACTCTTCCTGCTTTTTCTTTCTATCTATCGTTCTGTTTTGCTCTATTGAGCTCCCCAAGCTGCGACGTATACAGCTGTTTTAAAAGTGCCTCTGAAGCTTCCTTTTCTTCTTTTTGTTTCTTCCTGTATTGGTCCACATGTTGTATTATATGTGCTTGGAATGTTTCCAATGGCATGGTGTTTAGTCCAACCACCTCATCAAGTGTAGCCTGCACTTGTTCTGATGAACATTTTTTAAGCATCAGCTTAAACAGCCTTGTGTCTGTTTCATCCCATGCTCTGCCAGTCTCCTCTTTCCATCTATTCTGGTATTCATGGATAAACTTGACCACATTGTCATCCTCTATCAGAGCCTCTATTTGTTCAAGCTGCCCTGGGTCCATCTTAGTGGGGTAAGCTTTTCTTATCACATTCCAGATCTTATTCCTCCATGGTCCCATGGCTACGGCATCCCAACACGATCGCTCCATCACACTATCAATGCCAGATTCATTTAACATCTCTCCTGTTTTTGCTTTGCCCACTGTTTGAGCCAATATGGCTTTCATATCTCCTATCGACAATATGTGCCTGGCTGTTTTCTCTTCAAATTTTGTGATCCATCTCTGTCCTCCACTGCACAAGTCTGGCAGTTGAGAACATAGTCCCATCATGTCCATAAACGTCTGTGGCACATATTGTATTTTGCATCTAGTGGGTTCATGCTCACTCCGTTGTCATCTTCATCTCCATATCTTCATGGTGCTCTTAGCTGTTTTCTGTCTCGCATAATTCTTGGTTGTAGGCCTCTCACCTGGTCCTCAATTGCGGATACCATTTGGTTTACTCGCTCCTCTAAGTCTAGCAATTGTTGTGCTAGTTCCTGGCTGTCATCCTGTACATGCCTATCCTCTACATACTCTCTGGTATCTCTTTGTTTTTTTGGCTTCATCCACTCTTGACCCAATGTAGAGTGTGCCTCTAACATGTCTTTCCTGGTTTTCCTATTTTACTTCATCTTGCATTTGTTTTGTTGACGGCTCAGTTATCCCCACCATTCGTCGCGTCACAGCCATAGTGGTCCTCATTCACATTGCCACTGACTCTTCATACTCGCTTACTATCTCAGGTGGTGAAGGTGATGGTGCTGACGGTGTGACTTTCCATTGGTGTGGAATGGTGAGGGGCCCATTTCTGTCCTCAAATAGTCACCAGTTTACCTTTTTGCATTTCTCAGCCTTTCCACTCCATCTTCGTATATTCCTTGTTCTTCTCTCTTGTCATCATCTGACTGTTCATTCCATACTTCTCTGTTCATCCTTATTCTTCCTTTAATTGAATTGTTCACTGATGTTTCCACTTCTTCCTACCATGTCTGTATGCTGATAATGTTGGAAACATTCCTGTATTTTTCCCGCATACACCTTGTTCTTCATGGGAGGGAGGTGGTTCAACCCCAGAGTTTTCTTGCTTTGTGTCTTCTTCCTTCTCTTTCTTGTCCTGTTTTTCTTGCTTCTACAGTGCTTGCTTCACTGTTTGCTCTTTTTCTCTATTCCTTCTTCATTCCGTTGCAAACCATTCCAAAATCTCCAAACGTCTAAATCACTTTCCTCTTGACTTGTCATCGTCCTTTCCTGGTTTCCAATACCTATATTAAGGTATTGGATATCTCTTTCACTTCTGTACAAAATTCTTCTTCAAACGTTCTTTCCACAGGCCATTGCAACCTTCCTTATGCATTTCCTGACATACTTCTCACCAGGTTTATGTTGTAATATTATGATGTCCACAGGGGTGAGCTGTTTTCCACCCTCACTCATGATGCACCCCTGTCAAGTTCTTTGTGCGCTGTTCTTTCTCCTGGGTTTCTGTTTTCTCCTCCTCACATAAGCAAGACATTTATTCGCTGTCACACTGGGTTTTACTGGATTTTTCCTCAATTTCTCTCCAATTAATCTTATCGATTAATGTTGATGTTGTCAGTCTTCTCTCCTATTGCACGAGCCTGGGCTCTACTGTTACAATTGCTGTTAATCCTGAACAGTAATTATATTGGTCTGGTCTCAGGTTAAATAATTCCACTAGGTCCACCTCAGATGCCATTGCTGCTACCCTCCATATGTATAAGGACACCTACATCAGGATGCTCTTTATCGACTACAGTTCCGCCTTCAACACACGTCCCACAAGGACATCATCATCCAAAAGTTTGCTGATGACACTGCAGTGATAGGACGGATCAATGGTGGGGACGAAGCGGCCTACAGGAGGGAGGTGGCCAGTCTTGTGACATGGTGTGAGGACAACAACCTCATAAATAGTGGACATGAGGAAGGAGAGGAGAACTCATCAGCCACTGTTCATCCGAGAGCTTGAAGTGGCGAGGGTGAGCAGCTTTAAATACCTGGGGGTCCACATCAGCGAGGAACTCACATGGACACTCAACATCACCCAGCTAGTTAAGAAGGCACAACAGCGGCTGTACTTCCTGAGGAGGCTGAGGAAGTTTGGCATGCCACTTGAGATCCTCAACAACTTCTACAGCTGAGCTATTGAGAGTGTCTTGACCAACTGCATCACCATGTGGTATGGCAGCACTACTATGAGGGACTGCAAACATTTGCAGAGAGTGGTGAAGACTGCAGAGAAGATCATCAGGACTGCCCTCTCTGCAGACCATTTACGTATCATTTAAGGACCCCACCCATCCCCAACATGGACTGTTCACTCTCCTGCCCTCAGGACGGTGGTACAGGAGTGTGAAATGCAGGACCTTCAGATTAAGGGATGCCTTGTTTCCCTCAGACATTAGACTTTTAAACATGTAGCCAGAGGGCACAGACTAGTTTCATCTATCTCATAGATCAGCTGAACTAAATTGCTCCTCTTTATATTGCACATTTGTTAATATTACTGCTGTTATAATATCAAGTAGCTGCGTCTCACTGCAAATGGTTAATGTTAATACTACTGTCAGAACTTGGATTCCATCCAAGTGGACATATCGCAGGGTGGAAGTTGAGTTTGTCTCTGTTTCCCCTTAGTTTTCCATGATCAATTAAACTATCAAATCAAACTTAATAAAATATCAAATTCAAATCAAATATGAACCTCAGTAAACTATCAACACTTAGCCAAAATGATGAGAGGTCAGTCAGCAGATGAGAAGGAGCAGGTCTTTATTCAGCAATGCACATCAATCACATGCATTTCTGAAGAGAGAAGCCGGTCCGAAAAGCTGGTCTGAAGAACTTTCAAAATTCCCTACTATTTTTACATGTTTATTCTAATTCAGCTTTAACATTTTATCCCCCTCGTTTGGGCCCCTCCTTTCCCAATTTACATACCTGTGGCCTTCTTCAGCTATCTCTACAGAACGTCTCGACCTTGTTTATTTTGAACACGATGTTCTTTTCACCTCCTTGTGAATTATGACATAGTATTGACCTTTTCTAGACATTTGCAAGTTTGTTAAACGTTGCAAAGTCAGCATTACGGTTCCAAGTTCTTCTGCATTTTATTTGCCTAGCACGGTGCAAGGCAAGCTTTGCAGTTATACTGTATTGCGTCCCCAGTGTTATTTGTATTTACCATCTGTTCAAATGTTCCAGTAACCTCACTGTCTATCCTCCTGTCTAGTTTTTGTTCCTCCTTTTTTCAATCTTGGTGCAAATCTTGGGCTCTAAGCCTTTAAGCGTTTCATAACCTGCATTTTAAGATTAAATAGCCTGCGTTTTAAGATTAAATCGTCGCATGATATGCACCTTACTCATCCAATTACACATTAGCTCAATCGGCGGGTCGTGCTATCCCATACTGCATATATATACTATCAGAGGTTATACTATACTGATACTATACTGATTGTCATAAGCTTAGCTGTTAGATAGATGATAGGATAATAGAGACCACTGCTCTTAAATGAGTTATTACTACTTTGAAGATAAGCATGAATTTCCCCTACATATTGCTATTTTAAAGATAAGCATTTATCATTAAATTTCTCTGACATCACTGTCAGCTTTGTTTGACTTTAGACCTTCACGCTGACCCTACAGATCTTACAGATCATCTTGACCTCACAGTTGATACCTTTTGATACCAGAAAACTATCAGTTGATACCACAATTGTTACCTTTCATCACGAGTCTATGTCAGTCTGTGTAAGTCTATGTCTCCAAGCCAAATGATTATTTTTAGTTAGTTGCACTTCTCTTTTTTGGCTAGACAATATGCATGCTTTTCCATTGTACTGATTCCACATCCTCTGTACTTTCTGTGTCTGCAATTATTGTTTTTGTCTTAAAGATAACACTGTCTAGGCCTTGAGCCTTTAAGCGTTATTATTTTATTTTATTTTATTTTATTTTATTTTATTTTATTTTATTTTATTTTATTATATGCCTGCTAAGCCTGGTGTTTACAAAGATTACATAATCACATGATATGCTATGCTATAACACTAGCACATTAATACTTATGTTTATGCTTGATTATTATAATTTTAGATTAGGCAAAGCCTGCTACTGTTCACCATCTATATAATTTTGATAGATAAACACTAATTTTAGGCAAAGTATTGCTAATTTCAAACACAGCATAAAATATAGAATGAAGCATAAAATGTTCCCCACACTACCTCTATTATTATCCACAGTTGCATTCAATTTGCACATTGTTAATGTTACTGCTGCTGTACAGTTGTATTCAATTTTTGCACATACTACAGTAATATTGTTTTGCACATAAGTAATTATTGTACACTTGCACATACAGTCTATATTTCTATATTTACATGGTCTATATCTAACTCTGCTGCATAGTTTATTTTTATTTATGTTTGTATTTATGTGTGTGTTTGATATTTATTTTAATTTTATTTTTTTACATATTTTTTTGTACTTGTCTGGCATTCACTGTGGACAGAAAAGAAAGAATTTAATTTTACAAGGAAACTTATTTCCTCACTGTGCACATGACAAAAAACACTTTGAATCTTAATGGTTCATCTTTATATGGGTCCTCAATGAAGTCAAACAAAGGAATGGTGGCTTTGCTAGATTCAGGAGCCTCAATTAATGCATGCAATACTGTACTAAATCCTTTTGGCCTCCAAATTTTCCTAAGTTCTTCAAACCAATCTGTTTGCAAAGTATTTTGTAAGGTATACAAGCCTTCGAACTTTGTTATAGCCCAAAATTAGTCTCTAATCAAATCTTCTGACTGCCATCTCTCTACACTGTCTTTATCTTTGTATCTTTGCTCGTACCAAAAGTGTGTGTGCATATACCTCTAGTCTCTGCATCTAATTCTCTGAGGGCATTCCAAGTTTCCACAGCCTGGAATAGATAACAATCCAGCAGAGGGCACCAGTTGCAACTACCACGTCTATATTACTCTGCAATTGTAAAATATTTTAATACTTCAGCAAAGGCAATGTCTCTTCATCTGGATCAGACCTCTTACAAGATAATGTATGCGGCAGACATATACGTAGACTTTTTTGGGTGAACACACAGTGAAGTAAAAGAGTATACCAAAGGTGTGTGTGCACAATTGCCAGGCACTGGTTCTTAATCTTCTTGCACAGTAAGGAATGGTATTTGAAGATGGACATTTCAACACAATATTCACTTTTACTTTAAATTTGTACCATTTTAATGACAATTTTAAATCTTTCTTATTGTTATTACTATGTATCTCTAGAACATATGGTTCCAGCTCAATTTGTATATTTTCCATAAACAGCAATATGGCAGATGCAAAAATATCAGATGCAAACACCACATCAACTCAACTTCACTTCAAATGCAACACAACAGCAAGAATGTCATCACTTAGACTCAAATCACAGCTTAAAGCCACTGTAACACAATGTTTTTCAAAGATGTCACAACAACAAAGTCAAACAATATTTACAGCAGGCCTTTTTCACTATCACACGGATCCAGGACTTTTCACTACTCAGCACTTTTTATCTGATCATCTCTTTCTCTTTTGTCAGTATCACCTGGAATTTTACTTTTCTTTTCTTTTGTTTATTTCTTTTCTCTTGTTTACTTTCACTTTTCTTATCTCTTATTTGTCTTCTTATTTTTCTCTATTCCTCTTTATTCTCTCTCTTTCCTTTTGTTTTCTTATTCTCTTTATTTGTGTTCTCTTATTTTCTTTTATAAATTCCTTTCACTTATGGCCTCCTGGTGGTCCAGCGGCAGGATCTCTCATTGCTGTGGCCCAGGTTCAATTCCCGGGCAGGGCACCAACCCAGCCACTAGCCAACAAGAGTTAACTCTCAGTGCCGGTCCCAATGGGAGGGTTGTGACAGAAAGGGCATCCGGCGTAAAACCTGTGCCAAATTATGCACATGGTTCTCACACACCATCTGGTCTCCACCAGGACTTTCAATCACACACAAACTCTCCAGGCGCTGTTTTTCTCACACACACACACACAGATCTGACATCATCCAGTCTTTATCATGCAAACATTTAATCATGCACTTTTATCATACAATTTTATATAGCTTTTACTTACTATCACTCTATCAAAGCAATACAGAGCTGATCCATCCTTGGCCTGGGCCACCTCTGCCTCCCCTGACCACACACAATTAATGCAGAATTTCATTTAAACAGGCTTCTGCCTTACCTATGTCATAGATGGCCAGGTGTCTGGTCTGTGGGTGGACCTCAGGTCCCATTCCATATCATATCGGGTTCACCAAAACAATGTGTAAAATATTTTATGTAATGCTAATCTTCTAACTTTGTTATATCTGACTCCAGCTCCACATTGACCTAACATTTGAGCAAGACTCAAACTGAAGAAGACATCATGCAGACTGGATGAACACAGATACAAGGTTTATTGCAAACAGGTCTGGTTACAAGAATTGAGTTGCTCTAATGAACATCCCAACAACCTCTGAAATAAACTCTCCAAAACATTGTCCTTTTATTCTTGAGAATAAGAATTTTAAAAATTTTAAGAATTTTAGGCCTTTTCCAGACAGCATTATATTTTACTTTTGACACTTACATTTCCCATTATAATCAAACTTTGATGTCAACCATATATATAAAAAATGGGAATCTCTAATCCTTATCAGTGGGGTTTTTCCAGCTTGCTTTTGCGAAACATCATTAGAGCATGGAAGACAACATGGGTAAGTTGTTCAGAGCTTCTGCTCAATCTTCTGTTCATTAATTTTAAATTTACGGCTATTTTATTCATTTTTAAAACTAGAGCTATTTTATATAATCCCGCATGTTTCCTTCCCCTAGCTTTAATCCATACTCAGCTGAATTACATCTAATCCTCCCTTGATGTGCTTCAACGCAACATACATTTTTTTAAAGCAGTTCCAGTCTTCACAAAATACTGACACTCCTACAAGTGGACAGGATGGCCTTGACTCCAGCTGCACTAAAGTTGAGGCAGCTGTTCAAGTTCCATCTACTTCTGAAAAGGCCTGTCAGACTAAGACTGCTAAAACGGTTACTACCGCTACACAGGCTGCTCAAAGCTTATACAGGGTTAATAAACGTACCCAAACATCACGTCCCTCTCATCTTGTTAAACCTTACATTGTTTAACCATTAAACAGAGGTGGTCAATAAACAAAGGTGTTGTCTGATACTACTCATATTGTCTTCTCATTTTTATCTTTTCATACAAACACAAACAAAAATACATTCTAGATGTTCTAGGTTTCAAAAATACTCCCACATGAGTCAGCGCTGTCAGTAACGTCATAACAAAATTTTGTAGTAGGGATGGCTCCTTATCAACCACTAAAAGGAGAGCAGCATATGTGAGCAAAAACTTTACAATGAAGTATATTACTGACATCTAAAAAGAAATGAGTGTAGTGTAGTGAGATAGCTATAGCAAGAAGGCACACTGAAGTAATTTTTTTTATTTTTTCCCAAGATTATGACACACCAGAAGATAACCTTGAAGGTCATTCTCACAGCGGTGGATTATGATTACAGATGCCACAATTACATAATCATTCAAAGATGCGATTACAAAAAGAAATCTACTTCCATTACTCTGCATGCTTATGTGTAAGTTATGTCGAACAACTGTTTCTGCACTATCAACCAACACCACGAATTTATTCAATCAATTAAAATTTAACCACAGAGTGCAATACAACGAGTGTCTTTGAGTGAAGAAAAAAGCAACAAGCCATGTGAGAACTGCTACACAGACTCCCATCATGACATTGTTGTTTTGTGCTTCTCCATACTCGGCAGGTTCCCAAAGACAATTGAAGACAACTGATTTACTGATAACTGATTACTCATTTCATTGCAAAATACATGGCGCAGGTTAATACAGTTCGCAGCGCGGGGTTTAAAAAACTCATAAACACACCAGATAAGAGGTACTGTCATCCCCTCCCACAATTATTTAGTCTAGATTCATAAATGAATTTTATTTTTAGTGTAAAATTATTTATACCATGCATATTTTTCCTTTTTAAAAATTTTTTATTTAAAGAAACCAAAGCAATGCAAAGCGATTTATAGTTGACATTTGAGTCTTAAGTAATAAACATTTTCAGGATGATTGTTGATGCCCAATGACACCTGAGATAGGCACAGGCTCCCCGTGACCCGAGAATAGTTCGGATAAGCAGTAGACAATGAATGAATGTTTTCAGCCTTTTTAATTTTTATATAAAATATGGCTTGCGGTTGCTTCGAACAATGGTATAAAGCTATTCAAAACATAATTTAATGTAAATTGTGTTCAGTGTAATTAATAATCACAATTACAATTTTTAAGGGAATAATCGACAAAAAAATTCTAGCCATGGGGGTCAAGCCCAGTTAAATATAGAAGGATGTGTCAGGAAGGTGTGGAAAATATTTTTATCTAACGCAAAAACAATCTGTCTAACACTGGTCCATTAACACTGTTATTATCTGACTCCAACTCCACATTGACCCTACCGCTCAGTTGAGTGAGACCCTAACTAAAGAAGACGAATCTTGCAGACTGAATGAAGTACAGATACAAGGTTTTATTTGCAATCAGCGCTGTTATAAGAATTGAGCTGCTCACAAATGAACATCCTAAAAACCTCTGAAATCACAGTCTTTTTATTCATTTCTCTTATCTCTTCATAAAGTTTCAAACCCAATACCTCTTTGCTGGGAGAGCCCACCTTTTTTTTTCTTTTGGAACCTTGGGTTCTTTTTGAACACCATTATTTCTTTTTTTTTTTTTTTTTTTTTCGAATACCATTGTAATCAAACTTTTGATGGGGAAAATTTATATAAAAAATATGGGTGTATTCACTTTTATCAGTGGGATTTTTTCCAGCTTGCTTTCATCTTACAGCTCATTTGGACACAGAGGACAGCATTGGTAAGTCTCAGGGCCACCTCTCTTTCTTGTTGTAGCTTCTTTTTTGAGAAGTATAGGGATGGTCAGAGGGAGTTGCACTGTGTGTTTGTAGACTTGGAGAAAGCGTATGACAGGGTGCCAAGAGAAGAGCTGTGGTACTGTATGAGGAAGTCAGGAGTAGCAGAGAAGTATGTCAGAGTGGTGCAGGACATGTATGAGAGGAGCAGGACAGTGGTGAGGTGTGCTGTAGGTCAGACAGAGGAGTTCAATGTGGAGGTGGGACTGCATCAGGGATCGGCTCTGACCCCCTTTCCCTGTTTGCTATAGTGATGGACCAGTTGTCAGAGGAGGTCAGACAGAAGTCTCCTTGGGCAATGATGTTTGCAGATGACATTGTGATCTGTAGTGAGAGCAGGGAGCAAGTGGAGGAAAACCTGGAGAGGTGGAGGTTTGCGCTGGAGAGAAGAGGAATGAAAGTCAGTCGAAGTAAGACCCCAAGTAGTTAAACTCTTGTACCTTCTTCACCTTTTCCCCCTATAATCTTACTGTTCCACTTCCCTCCCTTTCATTCACACAAAGTGACTGCAGAGGTTGGAATGGGTGGAGCAAGGGAAAGTGGTTTTTCTGACAAACGCATGTTTGCAGCTGAACGGGCACGGTGTCAATGACTTTTTTCACATCTTTGGTGTCGACTATGATGCTAAACATGATTATTTACATTAAAATTCCAAATTTCAAAATAAACATAGGAAAGGCATGAAGTGAGGCTGAAAGACGTTTTTATTGACTTTTTCACCTTTTTTGGCTGAATTATGAAAAAAAATATGATTGTTTATGTTAAAGTGTAAAATGTCATAACAAACGTGAAAAGGCTGATTTATGATGAAAAATGATGAATCATGTTCAGTATCATAGTCGACACCAGAGATGTGAAAAAAGTCATTGACACCGTGCCCGTTCAGCTGCAAACATGCGTTTGTCAGAAAAACCACTTTCCATTGCTCCTAGCGCCTTGAAACTCTCGCAATCGCATTTTCAGCGCCTGAGCTGCACATTGCAGGGAGCACACTGCGCTGCTATAGGAAACAAGCCTGTTCGCTGAAAAAAGATGAAACATGACATGTTTCATCATTTTTCATCATAAATCAGCCTTTTCAGTTTGTTATGACATTTTACACTTTAATATAAACAATCATATTTTTTTTCATAATTCAGCCAAAAAAGGTGAAAAAGTCAATAAAAACGTCTTTCAGCCTCACTTCATGACTTTCCTATGTTTATTTTGAAATTTGGAATTTTAATGTAAACAATCATGTTCAGTATCATAGTCGACACCAGAGATGTGAAAAAAGTCATTGACACCGTGCCCGTTCAGCTGCAAACATGCGTTTGTCAGAAAAACCACTTTCCCTTGCTCCTAGCGCCTTGAAACTCTCGCAATCGCATTTTCAGCGCCTGAGCTGCACATTGCAGGAAACACACTGCGCTGCTATAGGAAACAAGCCTGTTCGCTGAAAAATGATGAAACATGACATGTTTCATCATTTTTCATCATAAATCAGCCTTTTCACGTTTGTTATGACATTTTACACTTTAATATAAACAATCATATTTTTTTTTTATAATTCAGCCAAAAAAGGTGAAAAAGTCAATAAAAACGTCTTTCAGCCTCACTTCATGACTTTCCTATGTTTATTTTGAAATTTGGAATTTTAATGTAAACAATCATGTTCAGTATCATAGTCGACACCAGAGATGTGAAAAAAGTCATTGTCACCTTGCCCGTTCAGCTGCAAACATGCGTTTGTCAGAAAAACCACTTTCCCTTGCTCCTAGCGCCTTGAAACTCTCGCAATCGCATTTTCAGCGCCTGAGCTGCACATTGCAGGGAGCACACTGCGCTGCTATAGGAAACAAGCCTGTTCGCTGAAAAATGATGAAACATGACATGTTAAGTCATTGTTCATCATAAATCAGCCTTTTCACGTTTGTTAGACATTTTACACTTTAATATAAACAATCATATTTTTTTTCATAATTCAGCCAAAAAAGGTGAAAAAGTCAATAAAAACGTCTTTCAGCCTCACTTCATGACTTTCCTATGTTTATTTTGAAATTTGGAATTTTAATGTAAACAATCATGTTCAGTATCATAGTCGACACCAGAGATGTGAAAAAAGTCATTGTCACCTTGCCCGTTCAGCTGCAAACATGCGTTTGTCAGAAAAACCACTTTCCCTTGCTCCTAGCGCCTTGAAACTCTCGCAATCGCATTTTCAGCGCCTGAGCTGCACATTGCAGGGAGCACACTGCGCTGCTATAGGAAACAAGCCTGTTCGCTGAAAAATGATGAAACATGACATGTTAAGTCATTGTTCATCATAAATCAGCCTTTTCACGTTTGTTATGACATTTTACACTTTAATATAAACAATCATATTTTTTTTCATAATTCAGCCAAAAAAGGTGAAAAAGTCAATAAAAACGTCTTTCAGCCTCACTTCATGACTTTCCTATGTTTATTTTGAAATTTGGAATTTTAATGTAAACAATCATGTTCAGTATCATAGTCGACACCAGAGATGTGAAAAAAGTCATTGACACCGTGCCCCTTCAGCTGCAAACATGCGTTTGTCAGAAAAACCACTTTCCCTTGCTCCTAGCGCCTTGAAACTCTCGCAATCGCATTTTCAGCGCCTGAGCTGCACATTGCAGGGAGCACACTGCGCTGCTATAGGAAACAAGCCTGTTCGATGAAAAATGATGAAACATGACATGTTAAGTCATTGTTCATCATAAATCAGCCTTTTCACGTTTGTTATGACATTTTACACTTTAATATAAACAATCATATTTTTTTTCATAATTCAGCCAAAAAAGGTGAAAAAGTCAATAAAAACGTCTTTCAGCCTCACTTTATGACTTTCCTATGTTTATTTTGAAATTTGGAATTTTAATGTAAACAATCATGTTCAGTATCATAGTCGACACCAGAGATGTGAAAAAAGTCATTGACACCGTGCCCGTTCAGCTGCAAACATGCGTTTGTCAGAAAAACCACTTTCCCTTGCTCCTAGCGCCCTTTAAACTCTCGCAATCGCATTTTCAGCGCCTGAGCTGCACATTGCAGGGAGCACACTGCGCTGCTATAGGAAACAAGCCTGTTCGCTGAAAAATGATGAAACATGACATGTTAAGTCATTGTTCATCATAAATCAGCCTTTTCACGTTTGTTATGACATTTTACACTTTTAAAATAAACAATCATATTTTTTTTCATAATTCAGCCAAAAAAGGTGAAAAAGTCAATAAAAACGTCTTTCAGCCTCACTTCATGACTTTCCCCATGTTTATTTTGAAATTTGGAATTTTAATGTAAACAATCATGTTCAGTATCATAGTCGACACCAGAGATGTGAAAAAAGTCATTGCACCTTTCCCGTTCAGCTGCAAACATGCGTTTGTCAGAAAAACCACTTTCCCTTGCTCCTAGCGCCTTGAAACTCTCGCAATCGCATTTTCAGCGCCTGAGCTGCACATTGCAGGGAGCACACTGCGCTGCTATAGGAAACAAGGCCCGTTCGATGAAAAATGATGAAACATGACATGTTAAGTCATTGTTCATCATAAATCAGCCTTTTCACGTTTGTTATGACATTTTACACTTTAATATAAACAATCATATTTTTTTTCATAATTCAGCCAAAAAAGGTGAAAAAGTCAATAAAAACGTCTTTCAGCCTCACCCTTTATGACTTTCCTATGTTTATTTTGAAATTTGGAATTTTAATGTAAACAATCATGTTCAGTATCATAGTCGACACCAGAGATGTGAAAAAAGTCATTGACACCGTGCCCGTTCAGCTGCAAACATGCGTTTGTCAGAAAAACCACTTTCCCTTGCTCCTAGCGCCTTGAAACTCTCGCAATCGCATTTTCAGCGCCTGAGCTGCACATTGCAGGGAGCACACTGCGCTGCTATAGGAAACAAGCCTGTTCGTGAAAAATGATGAAACATGACATGTTTAATCATTTTTCATCATAAAT